>NQII01008258.1:0-31553 GCA_002778355.1 Clitarchus hookeri
ACATTTCTGCCGCTCTTTCCGCGACGTTGCAGGGTTTCATTTCCCCTCGCCTAATTAGGGATTACAACGATTTGGTGAGGTTAGTGATGTCCTGTTGGCGTTGGTGACTTCTCTTTTATTCACCTTGCTAGAACTCATGACTGCACACAAAAACTACCGCAACATATAACGTAAAATACAATAAATAAAATTTTAAGCAAACCTGAAATAAATTTGAAAAATATTAAACACGTGAGAATGCACTACGAGTAATCTCTTATACAGATTTCAAAAGCAAAAGGAATCTGTACAAGAAGGTTAGCACTAATTAAAGTCATACGTTATGAAAAATCAAATAATAAAGAGCTGATATTAGTATAAAAAAAACCGATAAATGAAATATTAGGTTAAACAAGAATCGCACAAATTCTCTACAGCACGGCCATCCGGGGGCTTATGAGAGATTGGCGTTGCCATGTTAATGTTGTTGGATGGACTCCTTGAATGTTGACACATTTCATTGCAAAGTATTGTGTCTATAATATGTAATCAAAGTGAAAGTTTTTCTCCTCCACCCAATCCCCCAGTCAAAATCAAACCTATACACACACACACACAGAGAAAGAGAGAGAGAGAAAGAGAGAAAGACACACACACACACACACTCAGCCTCGCATACGAAACATCTAATTTTTAATACTCACATTTTGGGTTTATATAATGAAATGCTTTTCGCTTGAATCACATATTCTTTTGTGTGAAATTCTCAAGATTAAAAACTTTACGCTTGTGGAATATCCATTAATAATATATACATTACTTTTATGATGGGTACGTGCATGTACGAACACGTGTACACACAAACAGTGGAATGTAAACATTGCATGTAAACATTGCCATGTGACTGCCACATGGCAATGTTTGTTTACCCTTTGGCAGAAGGATACGAAATGGGCTTGAAAGTAGATCTTTAGCAGGGCTTCAAGAAAGTCTCTTCCAGTCATGAACCGACTATAGTTATGGCACACAACATTTTTTTATAGTAAAATCCTAATTATTCTATTTACAAAAATTCTACAGCAATGTTTATTTTCAGTGACAGTACTGATCTAAGTAAATTGAAAGTTTAAATATACCTTTTGCTGTGCCCCTTCAGTAATTTGTAATTCATAGCATTGAAAATTACTTTACATATCAGAGTAGCCATGTTACCTAAATTANCTTTCAATTTACTTAGATCAGTGCTGTCACAGAATATAAACATTGCTGTGGAATTTTTGTAAAAAGAATGATGATAATTATTCAGAATAACGGGTTTTTCTAAAAGTAAAAAAAACAAAGAAAAAAGTGGTATATTTCCACTTTTCTAATTACACACAACACAAATTTACTAGGGGCATTAACGTTTTACTGTTAAAACCACAAGTACGAATTTCGTAATATGTGCCCACCTAACCAAACTTTACCTAATCCTGCAATGAGTGAATTACTATTATACAATTTTTATCTAACCTAGGATTGTAGTCTTTTAACCTAACCTAGGATTGTTGGTATTTAATGTAACCTGGGATTTTAGGGTGTTAATCTACCAGAGGATTGTTGGGTTTATTTAGTACGTTCTACTTATTTTACCATTACGCCCTACTCAATATTAAAAAGTTCAACTGTGCAGAACCCATTTATATTACTTTCGTGAGTCTACGACGTTTCCTTCAGAAAAGTCCCTATTCTTAACAAATACCCTGCAAAACCTACAACGGGAACAAAAAATAATTTGCTGCCTTTTGCGAATGCACAGTGTGCAGTAACTGTAATAGCCTACGCCAATAAATATATTGCTGTATTACAAAAAAATGGATTTCAAACCTAAGTTGGTGCAAAATTATAATGCTAGACAATGCCACGACATCACAGCCCTAACACTGACGTAAATAATCCAACAGTCAATCAGAAGCAAGGTCACCCCGACAAAATCACGGCTCAGGCAGGCTGACAAAAGTAGATTCTATTTCTACATTTGTCGTTGTCGGACTCGCTTGGCAGTATAAATAATAACATAAACATAATCCTTACAAAACATTATGTCGTGCAGATGTCACTGCTGTGAGAAATTTTACTCTAAAAATATGTGGCGGGTATATACAGATTATTGTGTAGAAGATACCTGGTTGTTGATGAGACGGAAATAAATAATGACGGAAAATAGTATATTTACATAGCTTTCGGCTGTTTTCACAGTAAAATAGTGTATAAAATATTGTGATTTCTATGCATTCTAACGAGAAAGTATAGCACATTACTGGCCATTTTAAGATTTACCAACAGCTACAATATGCTTGTCGGATGGGAACTGTCGGAGTATTTATTGTAAACACTGAAAACATTTTGGTGGCGGAAATTGTCGGATGGACATGTTGTGTCGGATTGTCGGAGCATGTTCGTCGTGGCATTGTAAATCCAGCCACCTTTAAGGTCACAATACTTTAACAGGAGTGTAAAAGTACTTTTAGCAAGCTNGTACTTTTAGCAAGCTATAGTAACCCAACTAAATCAAACCCCTATTAACATTTTTTTTAGCAAACGTACGGTCCCAGACAAAACAGAACAGCCTACGAGGAAACAATTATGTACTTTGTTTCATATACTTGTTTCATACATGCGGTATATTATGCGACGAATAAGACCACATGTAAAATTATCAACATCTCCGACACCTTTCACTCTTTTCTCTCTTCTGGTCTTCCCTGGTGTCTCCAGATTTTCTGCATCCTTCTTGTAGAACCTGCCGAATGAATGAAAAGTCCTTAGCATTCTGGATACACGCAAATTGCTGTTATATTTATGGTAGTTACAGATGAGACACCGCAGGGGTAATTATATATAATAAGGGCTTTTCCGAAAACCGAGAAAATAATACCTGCAAATTGTGGTTATTGCTAATGTGATTTGAGGTAGGCTATGAAGACTAGTGTGTTTATATGGTAAAACACGTAAAAAATATTTCTATCAGGTAACTGAATCGTGTTAAATACGATAATGCTTATTTAGCATTTTTCATTGCGATTCTTTCCACTTGAAGTGTTCAGTCAAATTATTGTGCGATGGGTGTTTCTTTGCAATTATGTCAATGATAAGTGTCAAAATATTAATATTGTGCAGAAATAAGAGTGTTTGTCGAGTTTCCATAAATCGAATCCACGCCAACGTGTCGTAGACATGTCTTAAAGGCCATAAATCTCCAAGGACCTATATTCGCCATTCACAAGGGTGAATAACATCATTTATACTCTGGTTTTTGCATGGAAGGTAAGTGTACTTAATTGTACTGTGTAGAGTTTAATGAGATTAGGAAATTAAAGTTTTATGCACTGCTACCGTTGGCAAGTTAAATTGCAGAATATACAACCAAATCAAANCAATGATAAATGTTAAAATATTATTATTGTGGAGATATAAGAGTGTTTGTCGAGTTTCCATGAATCGAATCCACGCCAACGTGTCGTAGACATGTCTTAAAGGCCATAAATCTCCAAGGACCTATATTCGCCAATCACAAGGGTGAATAACATAATTTATATTCTTGTTTTTGCATGGGAAGTAGTGTAGTTAATTATACTGTGTAGAGTTGCATGAGATTAGGAAATTAAAGTTTTATGCACTGCTACCGTTGGCAAGTTAAATTGCAGAATATACAACCAAATCAAACCTAACTTCACGTCACGGGGGTGGATAAACCAATGCGAGGTTATTTATTATACTTTTGCTAACAGACTATCTCGTGTCAGCCCGCCCACCTCCCTCAATTCCATATTGTGAATTTAGGTTAGGTCTTCTTGCCTGTAACATGGTTAACTAACCCGAATAACATGTAATTTATATAACTTTTACCCCACAATTTCCCCTCTTCTTCATAGCCCTCTTATAAAATTTTTTTAGTATATAATACAACTATTGTGATGCCCCTAGTAAATTTTTAGTTTGTTATTGAATGTGCTAAGACAAATAAATGTTTAGAGATTATGTATGGCCCACAATCACGTGTCAACAAGGCAAGACACCACATCAAAACAATAAAATATTTTGATGACTTAACATTTTTCCAGCTGGCCAGTGCGAATCATTTCTTTCACTTGCTTCGCCGCACAAATAATATCTGCCTGTTCGTAATGGGATTCCATGACCAGTTCATTTTCGAAGTACCAAATTTAGGAAAACTAAGAGCTAGAAACTTAAAGAAACACTATCCACTACAAAGCGTATACAGCAACGGAAACACTGTGCAGTTACAGTAAAGCAGGAATAAATTACAAAACAATCGAAAATACCGACAAGCTATATAGAGCTAACAATGGAAAAAATCTAATATATAGGTTAGCAATACAAAGAAAATATAAATTATAACTACAGATTATGGTACAGCTATAAAGTAAATCTACTTAAAATGAGGTTATTCTACAATTAACGTACAAATAAGAAACTTAGAAGAGTATGCTGAGATTTTATAATTAATCCAACGAGTAGATCTACATGGGCAAAGGATATAAATAAACTATTAAATTTAACCTACAGACAACTGTGATGTGCAATAGACCTTAGTAATTACAATCTAATTCAAAAGTTTAATGCTAACAGAAATTAAACTAAACCCAAAGCAAGACTACAGTAGACGTGATTAAACAGACGTGCCAAAATATTACGTAGGGATTATACTACAATTAAAAAAACACTATAATATAAGTTAAGTCTATATTAGAATTATCTTAAAGTATACAACACTAAACTGCTAAAAACATGATAAATTGCCAAGATCTCAAGACCACTGCAAAAGTTGTGAAAATGCACAAAGGTGTCGCTGAGATTGAATGTCTTCACCAAGCTGTGTATGCACACATCTTAGGACGTAAAATTAACATGTTTTTATATTTCGTAGATAATCGGCATAAATACTAAATACAGTTTACAAAAACAAAATAATTTCTTTTAGTGAAAAAAAATTATACAACTTTATGTTTAAAATTTAAATAAATAATTTTATTGTTATGAACTATTTTCTTTCTTACGGTGCCAACACTAAAATATACACAACGAAGCGACCAGTCAGGTGATACAATGCTGTAGCAATGATAGTAAAAGTTGTTTCACTGCTACGGAGTTGGTGGTTCTGAATTTCGCAGCCCTGTCAGAAAGTGGCCATCTTATACCGTATGGACCATATCAGAGTTCAAAATCACTTGGTAGTATTTCAAGGTCTGTAACATTCGCATGTTATGCCCATTTTAAGTGACACTTAAATTATGGTTGTCAAATGCTGAACTGGAAAAACAGCAAGTGTTTGTGTTAAGTGCTTCTTCTGTATGTGGTTGAGGATGTCACCATAATTCATTAGGTGCTTTTCCCCGTATGATCTGGAAACAGGTTGATATCCAGTGATCGGTGCACTTCCTCATATATCTAGATGCTGCACACGAAGAAGATGCTAGAGGCTAATGAGCCTCAATAGCTGCAAACGAGGACAATTGCATCTTCAGAGAACCAGCGGTGCTGCATGTCGTAGTGCATCTGCAGTATGGCTGAGCTAAGTGTATGCAGTNCGGCTGAGCTAAGTGTATGCGGTTTCAGTTACTTTATAGTTTCTAAGTCATTGTAGCAGCAGAGAACGCACTTGCTACGAGTTGCGCTCGGAGCACTGAAGGCACACTCTAGAACTAGAGGGTGAAATTAGCGTGCTGCTGCAGGCAGGGTTCAAGCGAGGAGGGGAGACAAGCTGAGCCGCCCCGACGGGAGACAATGAATAGCGACACGGAACCTCCACGTGNGCGGGAGACAAAGAATAGTGACGTGGCACCTCCACGTGGAAGTTCGCTTGACCTTCCAAGGACAGCTCCGAGGAGGGGCAATGTTGCCTAAAACAATATATGCTTCATTTGTAAATGATAATCAAACATGGTTTTTTCTTGTGACACATGTTAATTGAAATGGTCCAGGATACGCTAATATTTGTACGTACTATAATGATTGCAAGAATTTTGATTGTTGGAAAGTTAATTCTTAGAGGGAGTATTTGAACAGATGTTTACAAGCACACAGATATGACAGGTAAATTCTTAGGAACCGTTTGGCTGTATTTAAGAAATGTATTGTGTAATTTTGCCAAGGGTCACGATGGTGTAGTGGTTAGACTACTTGCCTCCTACTTAGGTAAACCGGGTTAGATTCCCAGTGGGGTTTCTCCCAGATATTTGGCTGTGGGAATCATGCTTTACGATACCGCTGGACGGCAGGATTTCTCGGAGATCTTCCATTTCCCCTGCACATGCATTCTGGCACTGCTCCTTACTTACCTCACTTCACCCTCATCGGTTGTCAAGACCCAGATGTTAAGAGCTGCCCAAATCTCTCCACTCCACTGTAATTTTGCTGCTACAACTGAAAAAAATGGTCTGAGTAAAATTTTAATGCAAGTTTTGTGTATAGGAGATAGGAGTGGGACCAAATTAGCTCAAATTCAAACGACGACTCCTTCAAAGTACCAACCATTTTCCTGGGAACTTNAGATAGGAGTGGGACCAAATTAGCTCAAATTCAAACGACGACTCCTTCAAAGTACCAACCATTTTCCTGGGAACTATGAAAGGTCGTAATTTTGAATTTTCACTTTAATTTCACATCAGCGAGTATTGTAATCTCTTATTCTATGTAGAGTCTGTTCACGGTCAAGTGAGCACTTTTGAAAGCCCTGCATATTTTCTACTTTCAACCCATTGTGTATGTGCAACAGCTTGTTGTATTTTTNAGTTAGTCCAGTTGGAACGTGTGGTTGAATGAAGATGCCAGGCTAGTGCAGTCTTTTCAGAACAGATATTGATGTGGCCCATGTGAGAGTTAATACTGTGAAAGTGCATGTAAAAGGGAAATACCATGTCCAATTATTGGTGGACATTGTTTCTGGAAAATAGTCTAGAATAAATTATTTCGGTAAACCAAACTGATGCGCTGGACATACTAAACGGCAGCAGTCAGACTTCTCCAAATCAAGTACTTCTGATGTTGTAATTGTTTCCAAACCATATACTTCTAGCCGACAGTTTCAGGCATGTACTTCCAGCCCTCAGTCTCAACCAAGTACTTCCAACACCTTGTCCTGTGAATTGAGCCCTGTTAATTCTTCAGTTGCGAGCTCTACATGTGACCAAAGCTTTGGTTCTACATCTCCTGGTGACATCATGCGATATCTTATCAAAGATGAAGTAACCAAAGCATAAATATTGTGGGTTTTTCATACGGACGTGTGTCGTACAGGAGGAATGGGGTCAGTACAAGTGGTGTGTTTCCCTTGGTGTTTGCAGATAGTGCAGTGACATAAAATTTAAAAAAGCCATAAATATAAATTGCTTTCTGTAATTTCCTATTAACTTGGACCTTTGTTCCAGCAAAATCTAATGTATTATATTAAACCTTCACAATTTCATACAGTCTCATTTGATAAAATAATAAAGGAAGTAGTGCATGAAGGCCAAATGGATCTTCTGATTCGGTACTGGGATTTTCTTATAAGTGAATAAAGTGTGTACAGATCATTTAACATCTGTTTTTCTAGAGGACTTGGTTACTGCATTTGTGATGGAAACTACTAAATGGGAATTGTGTTTACAAAATATAATTCAGAGTTTGTTTGATGGCACTAATGTACATTTAAAGTTTCGGAGGGATTTACAGTGTCAGATGACTGTGATGGCCAACATATTTTTGATGTTGGGACATGCTCTCTACACTTTGTACAAGGTGTGTATAAGAGCTCATAAAGAGATTGTCTAGAGATACATACTTTTCTTTGTGCCTTTTACTGCCTTTTCAAAAACTTTCCATCAAGTTGTTCAACATACATACAAATCACTTCCTCTGTACTTTTTCCATTAAAGTTTTGTCAGATAAGAATGTGCGAAAAATTCCACAGTTCTGAAGAGAGCCATAGAGACGTTGCAATTTGTCAAGAAAAATGTTGCTACAGTTGATGTTATTCATTCTGAATTTTGATGTTATGTGGCATTGGGTATTTCCAGGCAGTAGAGCTATTTTGTGTTAGAGAGGTGGTTTGAAAAAAAAAATTAATTTTAATCTGTAAATCAAATTTATATTGATAAAAGGATTTATTCACTGAGGTCAGGGAAAGTCACAAAAATATATTTTCTTAGTTCTGTAGAGGCCCTGCAGTAGGAAGGTTGTGAATGGGAATGCAGAGACCAGCTGAACTGATGGTCATGCAGTTGTGAATATAGGTAACTCACTTCTAGCTTTTCTTAATTATCTATAAATCTTAACTGCAATCAAAGTTTTTAAATACGCACATAATTGTAGAGGGATAAACATATTTTGGTTTTTGTAAACTTCTTGACATATGTATGAGTGAGTATGTTTTTACCATAACAAAATAAAAATTACAGTAAATTTGTAAGCTACATTGAGCATCACTCCTCTTAAAATAATTTATAATATGAGGTTGGCTACAATTATTGACTGGGGGATGATTATTAAGAGTGACTTGGAGTGACAATCACTTGAGCTGGGCCTGGTGCAGATACTAAACATTCTTGTAATAAATTTATACTTTTATTGCGGATTGTAATTTCTGTTATATTGTTTTTTTTTTTGTTTTTTTTTGTAGGATACCCAAACGATAAGGATTTGCTTCCTATAAAGAAACATATGACAGATGAGAGAACCAAATATTGTAAGCATGTGGATAATCATGAATTAACATCATCTGGGTGCTCATGTAAGTTGCCACAAGTGGTAATGTCAAGATCCAAACTGAAGAGGAAAGATAAAGAAATAAAAAAACTGCCGTTCAACANAAGTTGCCACAAGTGGTAATGTCAAGATCCAAACTGAAGAGGAAAGATAAAGAAATAAAAAAACTGCCGTTCAACAAGAAACTTTCTTTGAGGATTACTAAAAATACCAGTAGTTCATGCACTGATGTGAAACGTTTTGCATGCACATTATGTTCTGCCAAATTCAGTACTAACTACTGTTTGAAGGTACATATCAGAACACACACTGGTGAAAAGCCTTTTCAGTGTTCATTATGTTCTGCCAAGTTCAGGCATAAGGGTAGTCTAAATATACATATTAGAACACACACTGGAGAAAAGCCTTTCCATTGTACATTATGTTCTGCTAAGTTCTGTGAAAAGGGTTCATTGAATTCACATATTAGAACACACACTGGTGAAAAGCCTTTCCAGTGTTCATTATGTTCTGCCAAGTTCAGGCATAATTGTAGGCTAAATATACATAGCAGAACACACACTGGAGAAAAATCTTTTCAGTGTTCATTATGTTCTGCTAAGTTCGGGCAGAAATCTGATCTGAAAAGACATATTAGAACACACACTGGAGAAAAGCCTTTCCATTGTACATTATGTTCTGCTAAGTTCGGGCTGAAATCTTATCTGAATAAACATATTATACAACACACTGGTGAAAAGCCTTTCCAGTGTTCACTATGTTCTGCTAAATTCATGCAGAAATCTTATATGAATATACATATTAGAACACACACTGGAGAAAAGCCTTTCCAGTGTTCATTATGTTCTGCCAAGTTCAGGCAGAAATGTCATTTGAATATACATATTAAAACACACACTGGTGAAAAGCCTTTCCATTGTACATTATGTTCTGCTAAGTTCAGGCAGAAGTCTGATCTGAATAAACATATCAAAACACACACTGGTGAAAAGCCTTTCCAGTGTTCATTATGTTCTGCTAAGTTCTGGCAGAAATATTATATGAATATACATATTAGAACACACACTGGAGAAAAGCCTTTCCATTGTACATTATGTTCTGCTAAGTTCATTGAAAAGGGTAAATTGAATTCACATTCTAGAACACATACTGGTGAAAAACCTTTCCAGTGTTCATTATGTTCTGCCAAGTTCAGGCAGAAATGTCGTTTGAATATACATATTAGAACACACACTGGAGAAAAGCCTTTCCATTGTACATTATGTTCTTCTAAGTTCAGTGAAAAGTGGAAATTGAATTCACATATTAGAACACACACTGGTGAAAAGCCTTTCCAGTGTTCATTATGTTCTGCCAAGTTCAGGCATAATTGTAGGCTAAATATACATAGCAGAACACACACTGGAGAAAAATCTTTTCAGTGTTCATTATGTTCTGCTAAGTTCGGGCAGAAATCTGATCTGAAAAGACATATTAGAACACACACTGGAGAAAAGCCTTTCCATTGTACATTATGTTCTGCTAAGTTCGGGCTGAAATCTTATCTGAAAAAACATATTATACAACACACTGGTGAAAAGCCTTTCCAGTGTTCACTATGTTCTGCTAAATTCATGCAGAAATCTTATATGAATATACATATTAGAACACACACTGGAGAAAAGCCTTTCCAGTGTTCATTATGTTCTGCCAAGTTCAGGCAGAAATGTCATTTGAATATACATATTAAAACACACACTGGTGAAAAGCCTTTCCATTGTACATTATGTTCTGCTAAGTTCAGGCAGAAGTCTGATCTGAATAAACATATCAAAACACACACTGGTGAAAAGCCTTTCCAGTGTTCATTATGTTCTGCTAAGTTCTGGCAGAAATATTATATGAATATACATATTAGAACACACACTGGAGAAAAGCCTTTCCATTGTACATTATGTTCTGCTAAGTTCATTGAAAAGGGTAAATTGAATTCACATTCTAGAACACATACTGGTGAAAAACCTTTCCAGTGTTCATTATGTTCTGCCAAGTTCAGGCAGAAATGTCGTTTGAATATACATATTAGAACACACACACCTCTTTTCGGAAAGGTAACATGTAATACAAGAAGATTCAAGTCAGAAAAGTGGAAATTGAATTCACATACTAGAACACATACTGGTGAAAAACCTTTTCAGTGTTCTTAATGTTCTGCTAAGTTCACTCAAAAGAGACTTCTTTTGAGTGAACACATACTGTTAAATAGTCTTCCTGGGGTTCTCTATGTTCTGCTAAATTCTGTGAGAGTAATCTGAAAGTACATATTAGATCAGACAGTGTTCTCTTTTTCTGCCAAGTTCAATCGAAGGTGAAGTGAGGGGTTTTGAAATCCCTGCTTAAAATCAATTTTATGCATATTTTCAGCCTTCCATCATACAAATTACTGTCATTGAAAACTATTAAATCAAGAGCCATATAGGCTAACAGAGTTAATGGGAAATAGCATTTGGCAAAGAAATTTAATTCTTTTAATCCTACAGAATGTTTGAATGTATATACAGTTCAGTAGTGTCAATATTTTGAAAGCAAATATCATGTATCAGGAAGTGGAGTTTAGTTATGTGTAAACAGTTTTATAATATTAACATCCCCATAGCAGTGGTTCTGTACTGATTGTCCGTGGNTGGAGTTTAGTTATGTGTAAACAGTTTTATAATATTAACATCCCCATAGCAGTGGTTCTGTACTGATTGTCCGTGGTTCGCTGGGAACCAATGGCTAGGTCTTAAGGTGGGCTGTGAATCTTTCTAAACATGCCAGTAATTTTCATTTGATATTGAAAGCCCTAGTTATGAATGTTGGTAATACCTTTTTTTCTCTTCAATTTAAAGTGGTTTTCAGTTACTTATTCTGTACTTTGTTTTTAAAAAAGTATTTAAATATGTATATTTTAAAATGGTAAATGAAAGAAGTGCCGGTATAGGACTCAGGGGTACACAGTAAAGTGAAGTTTGAGTACCACTGCTCTAAAGCATAATAGTAATGCCCTCTCCAGTCACGTATGTCTTAAATGCACTTTATATAGCCCTACTCTGCTGAGGTACTACTACTTGTCCAGAACTTGGTTATGTCTGTAGAACATTGCTGCCAGTACAGTGTGTGCTCGCAACAAGTACTCTGCTATTGCATCTGAATAGCGAGGGAGTGTTCCGGTAGCCATGTTCATGGTAACGCGTTCAGGGAGATCTGCTTCAGCATATGAAAATTACTCCCATACACATAAATATTTATTTAGTGTAGAGTGTTTACGTTAGAGCCAACTGAAATCAGTTTATCATTGTTATAAACATAGGATTAAGAATTGGTGTAGGTATAGTATTTACAATACAGTTCATACTGCACAAGTCTTGTTTTGCTGGTTTGTCTTTCTTATATTGTATGNTGTAGGTATAGTATTTACAATACAGTTCATACTGCACAAGTCTTGTTTTGCTGGTTTGTCTTTCTTATATTGTATTTGGTGATGTTTCAAATGTGAAATTTTAGTTGCTGCCTTAGTATTTCTGAAATAAATTTGTAACTAATGTAATAATTAAAACACTGCTACAACTTCTCAGTGAATTTACACATTTTATAATGCAATTGCCATTTATTGTAACTTTGTTTCTGGCTCTGAGGACGCTAATATTCCACTTAAACAATCAGGTTCTTTGCTCATGCCAAGCCTATGTGCATGCAAGTTAATTGAGTGATTTGATGTACACCTCTGAAGAAATGTGAAAAAAGAGCTATATTGTTTTGTTATTTTGGAAGTGTTGTGTTGCAGTCATGCATACTTAATGTTCATCTTGTAGACATAACATGTGATGCTGTTTGCTTCCCGTTAATTGTTGAGGCACACTTATTTTATGATACTGTAATGGGTTCGTGGTTAATTCTTCTTTTTTGAAACCAACTTGTGAAAAATGTTTGTGTTCTTTAACTATCAATAATTTAATGGACACCATGAAAACATGATCTTAGTAAAGTATGCAACACTGTAGGTAAAGTAGTTCCGTGTGTTGATATTGTATTTGAGAGTGGTACTTTAGTTATTGCACATTAAATTAATTTAGTTCCCAAGTATTTTATGTACATGAAAATGGGAATTACTATGTTAGTATAGGCCTTTCGTGGTTATGTCACACTTTTCTGAAGCCCTGCTAAAGTTCTACTTTTGGTTACCAATTACGTATCCTTCTGCTACATGTAAACATAAACACTGTCATTTGGCTTCTATGTTTTAAATGTCAAATGCTTTCTTTACTGTTTCTAGCTATTCAAAGAATTCTGTCATTTTTCAAAAACCATTACAATTTAGGCCTATAACCATGTTTAAATCAGTTTTATGACTTTTTAACAATGTGTATGTTGATAATAATTGTTACAGTTATTTACATTGTTAGCGTACTTGTTTTACACAATATAGCACATTACACATAATGAATGTTAATATTTTGCTGTGACTGTGTTTAACTTTGTTACGACTGTGGGGGAAATAACTGTAGTATTTAACCTCTTATTATTGATGCGTGTTGGGTTATTTCGTTAAAAGGATGGCCTCAGTTAGAATAAATATCACAACAAAGGAGCAACCAGTCCAATGAATAAGACAGCTAAATTCAAGCACTTAACTCATGTTGCTTATTTTTTGTACTTAGCAGCGACAAATTTAAAAGATAGTGGTAAACATGCTCACAAATACTCCTACTGTAACTTTTATTCCACTCATATTTCTTTGTATAGGTACTTAGTTTTTATTGAGTGTATTTAATTATATATTTAAATTTTCTGGGCTTAGTAATTTGTTGAGATTGTGGGAAACGTTCAAATCACAGGAACGTTAGTTAAACATTTTACACAAATCTGTTTCACGACATCTAGGGTAAAGTTACAAATTTTGTGATGAATAAGCAGATGTAACGTTCAAATAATTAATTTAGTAATAAAAACAGTTCACAGTTAAAACATATAAGATTTGCACTTCCAATATTTGCAATCACACACGCACTGGTCCAGTGTAACAGACGCAACAATACCCTTTCAAATTCGTGGTTATGATACACGTTACAGTATATTTATTCCTGCAGTGGAAAAACATAATTTATCACAACATCAGTAACTTGCCTAGATATGTTTAAAACACAACATGTACACGCGTGATGTGGCAATTTAGGATTAGTAACTGTCCCGCCATCACATCTATCTATATTAGTGATGGGCGATACAGATAAACGTTCCGATATGCTTCATAAACCGATCGAATAACCAATACAAAACCAATTCTATAATATTGTAGAGCCTGAAGTAATTTCCATACATTTATGTTATAAGTAGATACACATGCAACTCATTGGAACAAAAACAAGGAAAATGTAATTGAAAAGAAAAAAAACTAAAAGGTTATACAAAACTTTCTTTCAGCATTTGCATTCCTGCATGCTGTCATTCAGATATATACATAAATTGTACATTGTAGCTACTGAACAACTTTAGAATGAGGACAAGCGAGGGAGGCAATGAAAACACAGTACACATCGCATGTGTACAGGTTTTTATTTTGCACTTCTAAACAGTACACAAGCACGACTGTTCTGCTCGAGTAGCAGGCAGGAACTGCTGGCTCATCTTTTGGCAGTGATGCACCTCAGGTCAGAAAATCCTTCGCTGGCTTAACGGTGATTGTGAACACGTGCACAGACACACCCACACCTAAGTTGTCGCCACAGTCCAATTGCTCTCTGTGCCATGCCAACCGCTTACACTCACCTGCCCAGTGTCCTGGTGACATGCCACCACATCATCCCCCCACCTGTGATGGTCCTACATCATGAAATACCACCCTGAAGGTGGTTGGGAAAGTGGACGCATCAACCGGACCTTGTAGTTGATGTAAGAGGCAGAGGTTTGCTGTCGATGACTAGGTATCCCCAGTTCTGTGGCTGGGATGGGTGTGGTATAATTGTTGGGCAGATCTTAATTTGTGGTATATGCTGGATTGAGGTGATTGAAAGAGACTGTGACCTTACGATCATTCATCTGGAGGATTGCAGTCTTAGATGTCCAACGCAGCACTGGAAAGAAGCCTTCATAAGGAGGCTGAAGACATCTCTTTGGCACCTGGTGATAGATGAAGACATGTGTTGTTGTTGCTATGTCATTGAAGACAAGTGACCACCAGGTCAGAGGTCACTGAAGTGTTGCAGTAACTGTTTAATAAGACCTGTGGCATCCATATATTGAGAACTGGGATGAGCTACCTGGAATTCTCCGGGCCGCCGCAGTGGTTGCCCATACACCATGTCAGCAGAAGATGTGTGCATGTCCTCTCTCCAGGGTGTTCTGATTCCCAAGAGTATGGTAGGCGATGTTTTCACCCAGTTCTCTGTCATGTTGCTATGTATGGCCACATAGAGCTACCAATGCATGCGCTTGACCATGTCATTAGCAGCAGGATGGAATTCTGTGATCCTCAAGACAGTCATGCCTATCAGGTTGCCGAGGTCCCTGAAAAGTGTCGACTGGATATGCCTAACCTGATCAGTTGTGATCTGTAGTGGCGTGCCAAAGTGAGCTATCCAAGTGGTGTAGAATGCTCGGGTCACCGTTGAGGCTTCGACATTCTCCACAGGCACTGCTTCTGGCCGCCTCGTGAAGCTGTCAATGGTCGTCATGCAAAAGGAGAAGTAGGGATGGGATCCTCGATGCCGTGATCCCATCTATACTTTATAGTACATATCTACCACTATTGCACTTACCTTCTATTATATGATAGATAAAGTAGACATCTGTAAAGTAATAAACTGTTGTTTTCAAAAGTTTTGAAAACACCCTCCCACCCTCCTACCACGCCTAACGAAATATCAAGGCCGTCATCCTTCACCAAGGGCCTCAACACAGGTTTCAAAGTGAAGTATGATTGACAATATCGTAAACAGTACATAAACTATTTTTATGGCTACTTAACATGTCAAGTGGTTGTTTTTCAGTTATTTGAGTTTTAATATTAATATATAACTGTTAAGAATGTGCAAGATTATATTGGTTTTTGTTTAAAAAAGTAGTTTAATAACATTCACACTTATTTATTTCTCTTGCCTTTTTTTTAACGATTGTATATTTCAGCCAAATAATGTTTTGTGAACCACAATTACTGTCGCAGTCAGAGAAATAAACAACGTCTACACAAGGGAAACGTAAGTAACAACTACAACAACACGAAACCAAATCCTTGTAGAGCTAAGGCCAAGACAGTCTAAATATTCACAAGTGCAATAAATAGTAACAATCGCGATGCTGCAAGAGGCAAGCGGAAGCAGAACGACGAAAACTGTACATGGCCGGTGTGGAAATTTCCTTTTTAAAAAGTTGCAGTTATGAGAAGACTATACCCTGTGGTAGTATACTACTTTTAACTATTTCAAACCCACTTTAATTTACAGTTTTAGTCATTGCAAACAAAAGAATTCATGATGCATGCTACACTTAAGTAGACACAACTCTTGTTTCATGTCACAGCCTATGAGCTTTAGCCTATATGTAAGGCTACAGTTATATGAACCTATTATGACCTAGACCAGTAAGACTGTTTGCGAATCACAAACCCACAGGTAAGATCATTAGTCATTGCGCTTCGCATTGTGCAGTACAGACCGAAAATTACCCCCAGGGCAAAATTTATACAATTGTGTACGCTGCATCTGATTGGGCAAATAACATTAAAAGAAGATAATTTTTTACCTTTACAAATCAATTTAATTATTTGATATACAGAAGTTTTTTTTTCCCAACATTGGTATAACAATTCTACTCTACCCCCATATTATAGTGGTACCAATTCCCTTCACTTATTTTTGCCCACTGAGGTGATGTTCCACAAAGTTACTCTGCGAGTTAATTTGAATCTTGTTTTTGTCAGCTGTTAATTTGTGTTACTTTGCTCTAATCTCGGAGTAACGTTTTGGAACGCCATCCTGAATGTGTCGGAGTGGAAATCCCCAGACATGGGTGGGGTATGTTCTGGTGGAGCAGGCCAATTCCACGAAAAGTTAAGCTGCTCAGCAGAAATGTTTACTCATAGTCAGGCCACTGTGATAGTAACAGAACGTGGTAGCATGTTTAAAAAATATTTTTGTTGTATGGCTTATTACCTTCTCCGCTTTTATGCTAGACTGCATATCGGGAGGAGGCATACATGCAAATTAATCCCAAAATTATTTATGCTTGAAGTGGGGCTCAAATCCTGAACCTCTGGATTTGTAGAAAATTAAATTGACTTCTACATCTTAACTATATAAGTTTTAAAGAGTTGTTTTAATTTGTAATTGGTTCAACTCATATGGCATGTGAGTTGTAAAACTTACCCTCAAGACTTTAAAGANGTTTATAGAGTTGTTTTAATTTGTAATTGGTTCAACTCATATGGCATGTGAGTTGTAAAACTTACCCTCAAGACTATAAAGAAAACTCTCTCAATTGCTGATGGCCATGAATATACAGGAAGATCTTTTTGTAGTAAAGTTTAAATCACCCAGAAGATTGCGAATCAAATCAACCGGTTTTACATACTATGTCTGACATTTCAAACAAAATATCCAGCTAAACACCTCGTGTGCTTGCAAGCTGCTTAAAATCTATAGCACATGACTAGTGTCTTTGAACGTGTACGACAAACGTCGTTGCGCAGCTTATGTTGAAGCAGGAGGCCACACTTTTTATACTTTTTGTTAAGGGTACAATTTAGTTAAAATGTAATGTTCTCATGTTCATTCTAAATCACATAAAAAATTACCTCAATTATTATTACCTATATGTGGTTATTTAATAAAGCAAATCTCATTTGGTCTCTTCTAACATCCCTAGAAGTTAAGTGTTATTATTTGTAACATCCGGTATAAAAAGTAGACATTTATCGGAGGGTTAAGCCATCATAACTCAGATAGTGACAATTCAACAATGTAAATTACTAATGCAGTTATTACTTAAGTGGACAATCTAAAACAAAGGCTATTATCTAAGGAAATAGAATTTATGTTGTGTTCTTATTTGAGCAAGGCCTGCAGGGTTTACAAATATACACACGGACTGGAAAATAACGATTTTTAGAATGTGGTAGATCCTCTGCGAGCGTCGACCCGCCTCCCTATGTTTCCAGTGACTCATGTAGCTCCTCTGCGTATTTGTGCTGCACGTAAAAAATTCTCATGAGACTATTCGGAATTTAAAGTTACGGAAATATAAGTTGCGTTGTTAAAACAACGTAACTTTTGTTATTTTCATTCTTCCGTGCAAAAATCAACGAGTTACCATGAAAGTTGCCTACGAATACATATAAAAGGCAGAAGCATGGTTTACTACCAAGTGATTTTACACAAATTAAGGCTTAAGGAGACATCACTTCCTGATTATAGTGGACTCCGAACCACTTTCACTACTCGGTGGCCGATTATGAATTCTAAACTCCATCACCACATGGTCATGACTCAAAAGCGAACACTGCCGCAGACGGTTAGCAAGGATCCAAGATGAGAAAAAAAATGTGTTCATACATAGTTCTAAATAAACAAAAAAGCTATTTACATTTAGACCTTTTATAATGGTGTTTAGTTATACTTCATAAGTAATATATTTACCAGATATTTTAAGGTGAAGCAATATTATTTTTGCTAGCCACTTGGAAATTGACTGTAATGAATTTTTAAAATTTAATTTTCACAAAACCGTGTACGCTCTTCGACTAATCATAATTCACAAGTGGTTTCCGCCTCATGCAAGGTCAAGATGGATGATTTTGGAGCCGATTTATGGAGTCGGTTGCTCTGCACAAAGATAGACCTGACGTTCCGGCCAGCCTGAAGAATGGATTACATAAGAGGGGGGTGGAGTTGCGTTGGAATTAAAGGGCGGAGGAAACGGGTCACATCCGAGGAAACCCACAGATGACAGGCAACTTCAGTTAGTTTTCCCCACATTCGATAATATTCTGGTTTTGTACCCACCGAGGATTGAACACAGTTTGCCTTGTGTGAGTTGAATGCGCCAGCCACCGGCACCGTACTTTGAATAACATTTTATGAAATTTAATTGGAAATGTTGAGTGACTAAGAAACTGGTCATAAAGTAATAAGAACACCAATAAATTCTCTGCTCAGGAAATATAAACGAAGCTATCACAAGGCTTAGCATAGGAAACTTAATGTTTTTTTAGTAAATTATAAAATTACTAAGAATGTTAATACTACACCTGTTTCAAAACTGATGTGGCAGCATGATTTATACACCAAAGTAATGATAGACTATATTTACCAACATTTTGATGGAAGCCTAGAAGTGTGTTCATTACATAAGTGCACATACTGTATATCGAAGTTACTTATTGTATTTTACATTGTACAGGTATGTATAGTTACTCGTAAAAGATGTATTTTATAAATACTGACATTGCTGAGGTACTGAACTAAGATATTTGACAAAATAACATTTATTAATATGGCCTTGGTAAAAGGAAAGCATAAGAATTTTAAGNGTACTGAACTAAGATATTTGACAAAATAACATTTATTAATATGGCCTTGGTAAAAGGAAAGCATAAGAATTTTAAGCGATTACTAAAATTTCTTTGTAGCACATAAGGTAAATGATCACAGTTAAAACGCCCGTCTATTAATGTTATTTTACTACGATCTAAGGTTAACAATTCCTCGCATATTAAGCGCACTATTGCAGTATACGCAAGGTACTCAACTGGCGTGCATGCTTTCTGTCGTGCAGCATATACCTATGAGACTTTAAGGGGTAACCCTATCATTTTAATGTAAACCAGTACTGTATATAGAAAAGTACAGTGTATGCACCTTGAGTATTTCAGTGGATTCATATCAAGTTCTAACATTTTAAGACATAATGGCATGAAAATATAGTTTCTGGCCATGTTAAAGGGTTTGAATGAAATAATGCCAATNTTAACAATTCCTCGCATATTAAGCGCACTATTGCAGTATACGCAAGGTACTCAACTGGCGTGCATGCTTTCTGTCATGCAGCATATACCTATGAGACTTTATCCCCACTGGGATAGTAAAATTACATTTGGTCATGACATATATCAAAAGTACAGTGTATGCACCTTGAGTATTTCAGTGGATTCATATCAAGTACTAACATTTTAAGACATAATGGCATGAAAATATAGTTTCTGGCCATGTTAAAGGGTTTGAATGAAATAATGCCAATNGACATAATGGCATGAAAATATAGTTTCTGGCCATGTTAAAGGGTTTGAATGAAATAATGCCAATACTTCTCTATATAATGTATTCACGGTAACTTCAAGATTTTCTGAAACCCTGCTAAATATCTACTTTCAGGGAGCCGATTATNGACATAATGGCATGAAAATATAGTTTCTGGCCATGTTAAAGGGTTTGAATGAAATAATGCCAATACTTCTCTATACGCAATATCCTGGAAGTACCCAACTGACCTAGCCCAATTTTTTTTTTTTTTTTCCCCTTTAAATTGTGAACTCATTTACTATATTCTTAAAAAATCATGTGTTTCAAGGGTTTTGTTGTGCATTCAACATGCAGGTAAGTAGACCCCCTTTAAATGTTTCTCTCCAACAATGAACACTAAGCTCAGAAGCCCTTGTAACATGCCAGTTTGAAATGCACTCAGTAATCCTAAAATTTTGCTCTACACTCTATTCGCGGTTTCTTCACACTTTTGAATCAAACCTTTGAAAAATAACACCATTTATGATGTGATTGGTTGTTTCCTAAATTTGCCATGTATTACACTTGAACACCGAAACCGAACGAATTGCCGAATTTGGATTCGCATTGAGGAATTTCTGGGGTTTAATCCCGGTCCAGCTACCCTGAATTTTGGGATGTGTGTCTTAAACAAGCCATTGCTGATTCCGGTTTCTTTCCTGATATAATTATTATTACTTGCGCCTCAAATGACCTCGCTGTCGACAAGATNGAGACGTTTAGTCTATACTAAAATTAAAAACAATGGAAAACCGAAATATGTTTTCTACCCATATTATAACACAATGTCACTCATCACCCTTGCTTTTTCTTTAATACCGCAATAGAAACAATTAAAGTACCACACGTTCCAAATTATTTAGGCAATTAGATAAATTATTATAGACAAAAATCTAGATTAACGTTTAGGTTTTTATTAGGTTGTAGTAATTTATAGCAATCATGTTCATGTCAAAGTGTGATTTTTTTTGATACAATATAAAAATATGTCGTCAATGTAAATACCCCAGTGGCATGAAAGATTTTGATGGAGCTGAATAGCTGAGGTCTTCACCGCCGATGAAGGTGACGTGTGGTGCATATGGAGCAGTGGTGGAATGCAATCGTGGTTATAGAGGGAGTACCCCGAGAAAACCCAGCGGCAACGACCCTTGCGTATTGCACTTGCGTAAAATCCATGGTCTACCACGTGGGGAATCAAACCTGAGTTGCCCATGGTGGGAGGCAAGTTACGTACCTCAGTACTAGGCTTCATATAATACACAGCAGTTTTCTATATAGATATAGCCAAGACTGCTCTTTATATATGCAAGTTAATTAATGTGTATTATAACCAGACTTTTGTTCGAGTTATAGATCAAATAAATTCTGGTTCGGAAAAATGTTACGATGAGTTGTGTTTAGTGTAGTTACTTGCAAGAATTTTATGACAGATTTGTTTAGCAGATTTTATCAATATAAATCATGTTTTCCCAGAAAATTATTATTTTACAAAAGTAGTCTTATTTATACTATATAACAGTTTATTAAAATTAAAACCATCTTAGTTCTTTAAGTTTATTTGTGAATGGTTATTTGACAGGATGACATGACACAAACATGCTTGGGGAGCAGAAAGCACTTGAGAAACTTTATAGCAGCACTGCATTTTCCACCGCTTTGATTAGAAACTAGGGGGCTCTAGTAAAAAACTAGATTTCTTGCTTACCAATCCAAGAATAATTATATTCCACACACTTGAGATAATGCAGGCATAAAACGAACAACAGTGCCAATATTTTCGCACTCTAGCCAATAAAAAGTTATGACAGGCATTAAGTGAAACAAACATTTCCAGGATTTTTTTTAAATATTATAATATATTACAGCATTAAAATAGTCAGCGCTTTAGGAAGATTGTGTTTCTCGGTGTTTACAGAGACATTAAAACGTAAACTTTCTTTTTTGATAAGCCGGAAGGGAGGTCCTCGGAAATCGAAGGCGCTCACATTAGGCGGTTTGCAGGTCCAACGCATACGCAGATGACCAACTGTGCGTAATGGCAATTAAAAAGAGCTTTTACCTAGCAGCATTTGGCTGCACTAAGAGTTTGAATTTCTACTGTTGTTACGAAGGCTCTCTCAGAAAATGATAGAATTTGACCACTGGGCCGAATGTTTTCCTTAAGCCGTCCCTACATGATACCCCTATTCTGCTACCTTCTGTTAAACCCGTGGGCACAACAGAAGGCATATAATTTTCTATAGTGGGTAAAAAAGAAAGAAATATCAGTTAATACCTACATGTTACTTAGAGTGCTAACAGAACATTTCAAATGCCAGGCAAAAACAACTCGCAAATGGCAGTTATTTGGCAGGGGTACAAATGCAATAGAATATTTTATATATATATATATATATATAATGTGCTTTGTGGTTCATTAAAAAAGTACAAATATTTTTTTTTACCCCTGAAGAAAGACTGTGTTTATTTAAGTTTCTGGGCACTACTAGATTATTATTGTATGGAAATTATGTTAGTAACTGCACTGCTAATGTATAAAAAACAAGGTACTTTATTCACAATTATGTACAATGGTCATTTACATGACTATCAAAAACACTTATATTTTTAATTAAATATCTCTAACAAGCATAATAATCAATCCCTTGCTTTCCATAATTAAACAAGCTTTTATGGTAAGTAGGCAAAATATCACAATACTAAAAATATGGCTTTGGTTTGTATCTGTTAACATTGCTCAGGCTGCACAGCACAAATTACCCACAACTACACACAACTAGAACAGTTATGGTGTTAAAAGGTATATACAAAAAAAACCATAGTTATCACATTTTGTAAAGTTGTGTTAATGTTTGATTATAGTAGTAGGAGTAAATTTAAATATTTCTTCTTACTTTCGTGTACATTAAGTTTAATTTTGTACATAAATACGTTTTACGAATCGCGCAAACTTTCGTAAACAGACCTAAACAACTTGAGGTTGTTACTCTGGTGTCTGTCATGGGTACAGCTGTAATTTTAGGGGTGCATCAACTGACCGAACATTTTCACAGACACTCCCTTTTACCCAGTTACGCCAATAGGGATGGAGTCCTTTCCCAACTTCGACAGGTTCTATTGCATCCTAAAATATTCGAAAAGATAAGGAGGGGTTTCTGTTTTCCAACCAATGAGACACATTCAGTATTGTAGGTATACTGCACAGCAGTACGTACAAGAAACACTTAATTTTGAAGAAGGCTAACTTTAAATGTTTTCGATCACCTGATGCTTTGGAAGAATGGATCAATGAATGGGGATATAAACTGATGGAATTGACGTGGACCACTCCTGCGTGGTCTGGCAAGGCTACTGTCATCACGTCATTGGCCCACAGTCGCTGCACCAGTGTGGCCCGCAGAACATGCACTTTGTGTGTCCTGATGTGTATTCGCATCGTTTACGGGTCGACCCGATACCGAGTGATCCATATCGAGTACCTGTGGTTTTCATAGAGAGATCTGTGTAATTGGGATAGGAATTAAGTTTTAGAATGTGTAGCAAATAGCCTTAGAATTTATCGCCGATGGGCAAATTTTCGTGAAATTCACCTTAAGGCTTTGCGAAGTATTCGCAGAATTAATGATGTGTAGAATAGCAAGACAAGTGTTCTATTTAATTTTCCCAGAGCAATGCTGTGTCTAATAAAGCCAATTAGTGGCATGGGAAATAATTAGGCTTTCTTTCAAACTGACCGTTCTGGCCAGAGAGTGCCCCAAAACTTAACAGGCCTAAATTTCCCACATACTCTGCAAGGCACCACATAATCATATTTGTGTTTAAATTAGTTCTTAATTTAGAAATCTTAACTCTACAGGATTAAGAAAACTAGCTCCGAACGTTTTAGTGTTTTATGTGCATATGTTTCAGGTTCTATATTAATGAGGTCAGTTAATTAAATTACCTCGCAGAATGGAGTGCGCTCTCGGCTAGGACGCCGCTCGCCTGCGCCATCTCAGGCAGTCTTGTTCCACGGTTCTTAGGTTCTGCATGTGCGTCGCATCGTGGAGGACTCTAATACTTTGACATGAATGNGGCAGTCTTGTTCCACGGTTCTTAGGTTCTGCATGTGCGTCGCATCGTGGAGGACTCTAATACTTTGACATGAATGACGTGTCTACGAGATCCTTGTGCCCTTTCTAACTGCCGCACTCACAAGATCTACACCGGGCCACACCAACCACAACAGGTCAAGATTGCGTTGTGCGGGTTGACAAGAACGGAACTTGCACCTTCTTGCCGACAAGGATTACACAACTCAAGAGACCGCCCTACTGATTTATTACAAGCGGTATTCCTTTTAAAAAATAAGTAGGCGATCCGAAGCGGGGTTTACCCCATAGCTATAGCCAGTGGGTGCACTGTCAATTGGTCTTTGCATCCTCTAAATACGATGCAACGCACCACCGAGTGACGTTAACTGGATGGTAGACCAGAGTTGAAGAGATAGGTGCCCCAAAGTATCATCCAGTGGTGTACAGAATTTTCACAAACACATTGAACACAGTCAAAACATTCACTGCAACAGCCAGAGTGTTTTTCATTGTATAAATGGCAATCAAGCATGGCATTCCACCCCCCTTTGCGCAGGTGGACCCGTCCATCTATTCAGGAGACAGCCACCTGTCAATGCTGTAGCCAGTATAATTTCACCGCATCATCGGAAGTGAAATTCAAACATTTTTACGAGAAAATGTAATAACTTATTTAATATCTATAAGAGTAATTATGTTTTTCTAAAATGGAAATTGCCAATAAAGGCCTCTCGCATTGTAATAATTCATTTAGTGTGGTGACATCCCCATCAAATTAAACTTTAACAGACATTTGTAAATAAACGGGAATGTCACCAATGTGTTAAATTAAATTAATGCAATTATTCACCAACATAATCACATCACAGAGTGTTCACATAATGTTTCATCGTTCAGCATTTGATGTCGGTTCTCGTCACTTGTGGTGCAGCGGATATGACTAGCCACAGTTCCTCTCAGCACCTGGACAAGACCATGGCATTGGTCGCCCTCTCCGCGAGCCTCCTCAGTAATCGCATATTAGGCTGCAATCATTTAACTACAATAGTTGTATATTAGTCAACCGGAACAATTGCGTTATCTTTAATATACTGAGGGGAGAGTCACCTGCACTTTCATTGGAGAGTTTAAAGCAATTGCGTCTCAATACAAGACCACGTGTTTTTCACCGCTTAAGTGCTGAGTCTATTATGCATCATTCACACATTATTCACCTGTAGCAAGGACAGGTGAATACCAAGTGAAATCAGTGTCAACTCATTATAGAGCATCCTTTGTAGCATCAACCACATTTCGTTAGCATATTTCAGGCATACGCGACGGCCTACAGTCTCACCATCAGATATAAAAAGTGCAACCGTAAGTAAGCGACACACACCAACAAACTGATGGCGGATTACCAGGGTCCCCATGGGTCGTCGACCGGACGAACCTTGTTATTAGCTCACCACTGAGTTATGGTGCAGGGCAATATAACATCCAACAAGCGTTGTTAACCTCGACCATGTCAACTTTGTTCTTAACACTTAACTGCGATGGGTTAACGTAATTTAATGGATCGTATATTTAGTTTGCCAACAGTCTTCCCCGCGTTCGCAGAACCCCTCCATCACCTCAATTTACCTACCACGGAGGTTGATTTATTCTTGTAAGTTTTCTTACAATTCTTGGTCTTTTTGCATAGTAACGGCTGCTGGTAGGCCTTGTGAGTCAGGTCCGCTTTAATTTGCATTGAATACATGCATATATGTAAACTATTCGGCAATACAATTTACTTGAGTTAACTGAAACTTGTGAGTTCTTATTTAGTGTTGTATTGCGGGCCCTGGCCCTATCCAGGAAATCATCGATGCCTCAAGAAGGCATCCTTCATTTATAAGGTAATATTAATCATTGCTGAAGAGAATGAATTCCCTTGGCTATATATTACGTATTCCTGTAAATTTGTACCGTGTTTATCAGGGGATACTGCCACATGGTCGTTCGGCTATCAGTGACCTGGCTCTCATTCTATTCGAAATAGGAATATTGTATAATATTATGATTTTTCCTAACATATTCGCTGGACGACCACCACAATACTATCCCCGACTGCTCATGTAATGTTATATGGCTTGCCCAGCTAGGTGTGGCAAAAATAAAACGCAACATACACATGTATGCAAATCCGGAGAAGAAAGAACAGTTGGACTTAAAATTCTCAATTTGTGCTGCTTGATCAGGAAGAACGCATTCTGCACTGGCATTTTGTGGTGCAGGTCAGGCCCACGCGGGACAATAGTTTCTAACGTCACAGACGACCAGTCATCAAGACCGCACAACCTCGAGTGATTGCGCTACAGTAAACAACCACATTGAGCGATACGCTTCACATGCGCAAGGAGCCCGCGAACAGAAACGGCTGCTGCCTTCCGGGAAGATGGTCCATAATAACATCTAAGGACCGGGGTACAGCATTGTGTCAACTGCGTGTTCTTTGTGCAACCGTGACATGTGATATATAAAAGGCTGTTGAGAAATGGAGTACAANACTGCGTGTTCTTTGTGCAACCGTGACATGTGATATATAAAAGGCTGTTGAGAAATGGAGTACAATCCAACTGTACCATCCACCTGTCGAAAGTGTGATCAGTGCGGAAAACCCCAAATTCTCGATCCCTTCGACAATTATAACATAATCGCAGGTATGTATGCCAACTCATAATACATAAGAGTGTCTTACACCACGCAGAATGGATTACCCTGCGGCACCATCAGTTCCAGTGCTTGCAATGCATGGAATAGGGGACAACANCACCACGCAGAATGGATTACCCTGCGGCACCATCAGTTCCAGTGCTTGCAATGCATGGAATAGGGGACAACATACTAGCCAGAGCACGAGCTTCAGCCAGCAATCAGTTAGTTCCAAAACAACAACCAAGGTTCAATGTGTTCGGGCAGAATATTGTGTGAACCCCAAAAATACATACACAAAACTGCAAAGATTGTAATGCTAATTTTCACTCCAAATGTGTGTCTGTGGGGAATGGCAGGCAGTCCACGAGTGAATTGGTAAGTGTAAACAATGTCAACAAACGTAAGCAGCATATTACAGGACCATACCAGAACCCACATGAATAAAGATAAAAATTGATGTGTTCACCCAACCTGTGCTGAGATTCCATAACCAACAAACCAATTGAATGGAACACGAGCCACCCATGCCCGTAGGGCAGGGAATTATAGGAGCCGGTGGTACCTAATTCGAAACACCGGAGACATCAGCACCCGAGTATAGGAAAGGCCCNGGCAGGGAATTATAGGAGCCGGTGGTACCTAATTCGAAACACCGGAGACATCAGCACCCGAGTATAGGAAAGGCCCAACCGGGCAGAATTAGGTGACACCCACCAAATTTCAGACACTCCAAAACTCTGGCCAGATAGCTGAGTACACACTGGCGTACCTCAAAGAGTGCACTGCCCGATTACACTGGTACGTTGTTAGCGAGGAATAGTGGGTGAGAATCATCGGGAACCTACCACACGAGGAAGAGAAAGCATGGTGGGGGTCCACTACAGATTACAACATATCCTGGTGAAAATTCGTAAGCAAATTTACGTCCCAGATATGCGAACACGTATGCCATGTTGAAACAAAAGGTCATCTTGTTTACCAAGGAACAAGGCGCCACTGAAGACCTGCACATATTCGTAAACAAGAAGGTCAGTCTAGCAGACAGACATTATCTACATCTCCCGGAGGAAGATGTGCTCGAAACATTCGTGGAAACGGTGAGAAACGAACACCAACTGGCCCATGGTGTTCAACGGAGCACAACACTTCCTAAGAACAGCTGTGAGTGTAGCACGAGGACCGAAGAAGAGCAGGGTGGCAAATTTTAATGCGAGCAGCAAAGGGGGATGGACAGAAGCGCGGATGCAATACTGTGGACACCTGGACTTCCGAAGGGAAGAGTGGTATAAGGGACAATCCCAAAATCCGGAACATTAATAGTGGGAAGGGTCCACCAAACCTGCCTCACTAACGCATATGCAAGGACTAGGTATTCCTTGCATATGCCACTGGCATTAAATGTGCCCGAACTGGGCGAGTGAACCGCAGGTAAACGACAAAGCGGAGTAGCGCAAATTGGGGGAGTCACCCTCTCCGCCCTTAACTACCAATAACAAACAGATCCACCATTAACTAGTTCCGGTTAGCTTCGCTAGTGATCAGCTGGACAGAATACCCAAATGTGTGGATGAAAGGAATATCGTAGCCTTAATCCATATGGCCATGTCGCACAACTTCGTGCCTGGTGGAGTTTATAGGCCAACAGCTGATCAGCAGGGACAAACAAATAGTAAAATTGGCCACTTTGAACAGGACCAGCGAATGTGTTGCTTGAAGTCCAAGTGGTAATANGTAAAATTGGCCACTTTGAACAGGACCAGCGAATGTGTTGCTTGAAGTCCAAGTGGTAATACATATTCGTGACTGTTCTATGGACATCATTGCCCTCGTCTCAGACGATATACGATAGGACGTGATTCTAGTTGTGCTGTAGTTTAGACAACACAACGACATTATTGAAATCGNGTCTCAGACGATATACGATAGGACGTGATTCTAGTTGTGCTGTAGTTTAGACAACACAACGACATTATTGAAATCACCATGGACCGCATTCACTTCGCTTTGACCGAATGCGAACAGAGTACAACCGAAGATATCCCAGAGAAAACAGCGGACAATGTGTCCAACTTGACACGTTCGACCATGCCATACCCGCGGAACAAAGGGTCACGATACAGCGAGTCCTGACTGGATGATGGGACGTATTAGAAGTGGGAGACTCCATTAAAAAAACGTGTGGCAGAACACGCGATACCACTCACTGATGTTTAACTCTTCTAGTACGCCCCTCGTGATAATGTTCCTTATCACCTGAGGATCATTAATCAACAAATCGAGGGAATGATTAGTGATGAAGTAATAGAACCCTCGGAAAGCAATTAAAACTCAGCTATCACTCTGGACCCCAAGAAAGGTGGCAACTTAATCAGTGTGAACTCTGCACTAAACATGTTAGGGGACGCCGAGATTTTATCTTCCCTTGATCTGAGAATCGGCTATTGGCAAGTACCAGTACGAGCCGAAGACTGTCACAAGAACGCATTCACAGCCCCCGATTGCCGCTATTTAAAATTTTGCGTCATATCCTTTGTGCTGATTACGTAGGGAGGTAGAAGGTCTCACACTACCAGGCGTAGGAGGATTGGCAGATAGGGGAGTGTACGATCGCATACCTAGACGACATGATGTCAAAAATGTGGGAAGAATATGTACATTATCAATCCCTGGTCAACCTCGCTAACAGATAGAATGGGTTAACATGTGCCAATGGAAATGCCATATAGGGAAAACATGTCTTCAATACATGGGCGTGTACCAGGTGCCGCTCTCATAAGTCGGGTAGGTGATTTTTAACTCCGTAATTCAAGACTATCCCGCCCCTTACATGCACGAATGCCTGCGTAAATATTTCGGGCTTATAAACTGGTTAAGGCGCTACATACNGACTATCCCGCCCCTTACATGCACGAATGCCTGCGTAAATATTTCGGGCTTATAAACTGGTTAAGGCGCTACATACAAGACTTCGCCACGATAACAGCCCCACTAACCATCCTGTTATCAACACAACTGTGTTTCCAATGGAACGACGAAGACCATAATGCGTTCGAAGAAATCAAACACAGATTCCAACAGTGCGACAACCTGTGGCGTTTAGACCACCAGAGACATTTATATCTGCAAACAGATGCCAGACAAGAGGGGATTGGTGCAATTCTATTTCAATTCTATGATGACAGGGAGCACAGAGTAATAGACTACAGT
Organism: Clitarchus hookeri; assembly: GCA_002778355.1. NCBI lineage: Eukaryota > Metazoa > Arthropoda > Insecta > Phasmatodea > Phasmatidae > Clitarchus > Clitarchus hookeri. The sequence goes on from NQII01008258.1 coordinate 29,981, forward strand.
ATCACGAAGCTTGCCCCACATGAACGCAAGTACGATGTGAATGATAGCGAATGCTTGGCTATTGTATGAGCACCTAAAATCTACCCCGCACCCCTAAAGTACAAACGATTCACATTAAGAACCGACAATCGGTATTTAATTTGGTTGCATAACATGCACACTGTTTGCATCAAACTCACACAGTAGTCCTTGTTATTACAGGGCTATGATTTTGGTGGAACATGTTCTGCGCGAAGAAAACAAACTATGCGACACCNCAGTAGTCCTTGTTATTACAGGGCTATGATTTTGGTGGAACATGTTCTGCGCGAAGAAAACAAACTATGCGACACCCTTTCCCGTGTGCCCTGTACAACCTAAATAGCTCAAGATGAAGACGAGTATGAAGTCACGTTCCCGCCAGCCAGTCTGCTGGTTGCTTCTCTACAGCTCGTCACCCTGAGCACGAGTAATGCCACCCAAGAACTNCGTTCCCGCCAGCCAGTCTGCTGGTTGCTTCTCTACAGCTCGTCACCCTGAGCACGAGTAATGCCACCCAAGAACTAACAAGTGATGCTATATAGGAGCGCGTACTATCCGCACAACAGCTGTCGTCAGATGACGTGGAGCGCCGGGCGCAGTGGGCCAGAAAATAGCTGGCCAACTGGCACGCTGTCGATAAACGCCTGGTGACCCGGTACACGGGGGAAGAGAGGAACTAGCNCGCTGAGCGCCAGGCGCAGTGGGCCAGAAAACAGCTGGCCAACTGGCACGCTGTCGATAACCGCCTGGTGACCCGGTACACGGGATAAGAGAGGAACTGGCGAAAGTTCGACCCGGAGGAGGGTCGAACGTTCGTCCTGGAACAATCGTAAGCCAGCCGCCTGGTGCGACACCCAGGAGCCACGCAAACCAAGTGGAACATACTAGTCCACTATTTCTGATCAGGGCTCACCCGACCAATGCGGGAATTTGTACATGTCTGCGAAACATGTAACTGCCTGAAAATGTGTCGCTCTGATGGCCTTACTCAACAGCCACCCTGCATATCAAAGAAAACCTTCGGGACGATCGCCATGCTTCAAACGGTAAAAGATTTTTATTGGTGGTAATGGATTTGTGCACCAGGTGGTGCGAGGCTTACACCCTTCCGAGTTCACACCTCAGAAACTAAGCCGGAGAATTGTAGAATTATTTCTTAGCCTGCTGGGGTTACTCGAAGGTAATCATCACCAACAACGGACCACAGTTGNTAGAATTATTTCTTAGCCTGCTGGGGTTACTCGAAGGTAATCATCACCAACAACGGACCACAGTTGAGGGGAAAGCGATTGCGGGAATTCTGCACCAAGTGGTGGGCAGTACACCACACAATAGCGGTTTACCACCCCTTCGCGAATCCCTCAGAACAAAGAAAACAAGAGTTCAGGGCACAGTTCCGGCATAGCATGTGGGTTGACCGTACTACCTGGACCACCAGTGTCCCAGAGATACTGTTCTAACTGAGAAACGGACAGAACGAAGCCACGGATCACTCACATGCAGAATTACTAAATGGACATAATCTGGCACAACCCTGGGATTATGGATACCC
>NQII01008258.1:32285-79481 GCA_002778355.1 Clitarchus hookeri
GTAATATTAAGGTTTACTGGGGAGCCTGAATACCGCGGTTATATACACTGCGGTCGGCAGCGCCTATATAAGACAAGCACCTGGCAAAGTTGCTAGATCGGTTGCCAGTGCTACGATGGCAGGTTATCAAGATTTAAGTGAGTTTAAACTTGGTGTTATAGTCGGCGCACCAGAGATGGGACATCGAATCTCCGAGGTAGCTATAAAATTAAAATTTTTGCGTACGACCATTTTACGAGTGTGCCGTGAATATCGGGAATCCGGTAAATCATAAGATCTTCGACATCGGTGCGGCCGGAAAACTATAGTGAAAGAACGGGACACACAACGACTAACGAGAATCNATCATAAGATCTTCGACATCGGTGCGGCCGGAAAACTATAGTGAAAGAACGGGACACACAACGACTAACGAGAATCATTAAGCGTTCCGGACGTGCAACCCTTTCTCAAATTGGCGCTATTTTCAATGCTGAGGCTTCATCAAGTGCCAGCATGCGAACTATTCAACATACCATCATTGATATGGGCTTTCGGAGCCGAAGGTCCACTCGTGTACCGTTGTTGACTGCATGACACAAAGCTTTACGCCTCGCCTGGGCCCGCCAACACCGCCATTGGACTGTTGATGACTGGAAACACGTTGCCTGGTCTGACGAGTCTCATTTCCAATTGTATCGTTCGGATGGACGTGTACGGGTATGGAGACATTCTCATGAATCCATGGACTCTACATGTCAACAGAGGACTGTTCAAGCTGGTGGAGGCTCTGTTATGGTATGGGGCATGTGCAGTTGGCACGACATGGGCTCATGATCTTGAGAACTGTTGCTTCGTGCTTACCTACTGTCAGCTGGCGCCTTTTCTATCGGAAGTATAAATATTGTGTAATATATATTTTTTAACACANCTGGTGGAGGCTCTGTTATGGTATGGGGCATGTGCAGTTGGCACGACATGGGCTCACGATCTTGAGAACTGTTGCATCGTGCTTACCTACTGTCAGCTGGCGCCTTTTCTATCGGAAGTATAAATATTGTGTAATATATATTTTTTAACACANTCGTGCTTACCTACTGTCAGCTGGCGCCTTTTCTATCGGAAGTATAAATATTGTGTAATATATATTTTTTAACACAGTCGCCAGACGATGTCTGCATTACTATCCCAGAATGCTCGGGTAAAGTTACGCTCTTTCTGTCCACCTCGGGGAGAGCAGTGCTGCTGCCACAAGAACAACAAACCCCATAAGTTCTTCCAGTAATACATACGGCTAAGAGTGGAAAAGAGAGTGAAAAAACTAGGAATAGTAGGAAGAACACACCACGTAAACAAACATTTAATATCNAAAAGAGAGTGAAAAAACTAGGAATAGTAGGAAGAACACACCACGTAAACAAACATTTAATATCACTTTTTCGGCGAGTAACGAAGGGTAAACTGAAGATGGCAGGAAGTTTAGTAGAAATAAACAATGTGATAGGAAATTCCGACATTCTGGTTAGACACACACACACAGGAAGATTACAAATGAAGAGGGGATGAAATTAGTATTCTTATTTTATAGTTAACTTGTATAATTTTTGCTTTTTCGATGTGTTGTTTATGATTAAATTATGGTAAGTAAAGCTGTATATGATTATAAAAAATTATTTATATAAAGAATTATTTAAGGAAAGTGATAAATATCTAAGGTAATTTAAGTTTGTTTATTCAACAGTATGTATTTGTAACCANTTCTTATTTTATAGTTAACTTGTATAATTTTTGCTTTTTCGATGTGTTGTTTATGATTAAATTATGGTAAGTAAATCTGTATATGATTATAAAAAATTATTTATATGAAGAATTATTTAAGGAAAGTGATAAATATCTAAGGGAATTTAAGTTTGTTTATTCAACAGTATGTATTTGTAACCANAAGAATTATTTAAGGAAAGTGATAAATATCTAAGGTAATTTAAGTTTGTTTATTCAACAGTATGTATTTGTAACCACAGCACGGTATTACACATAGACTAATGCTTGGTGCATATGGGGCGATTTGTCTTGCGAGTTACACTAAGATAGTATTTAAGAGCTAGGCAAAAAATAAGTAACTTGATTACTCGCAGGGTCCGTCTCTGGTTTTGCCGACATGGTAAATGTTTCCTTGTGAGCAATTCTGTCAACTAGTAACGAGGACGCCATAACATTTTTAAATGTTGGCGAAAATAATATAGAATGAACTCTGTATGGCGAAGAAACATTACTATAATTACACATTCTGTTTTGGATCATGAAAATAACATTTATGATCATAATAAACGACTTTGTACAAGATAATTGTTAGCCTGAAGGAATGAAAACTGGCAGTGCTTTTCATAGAATTCGGTTGAGTTCACAGATAACCTCAAAAATGTTTACTAACATATTATCTATGTGCATATGTTAACACTGCCTAAACAATCATGTTGAAATGTAAATAAATCCACNTGTTTACTAACATATTATCTATGTGCATATGTTAACACTGCCTAAACAATCATGTTGAAATGTAAATAAATCCACGTGGATCATTTCCTTGCTCTCATTGGCTGAGACAGGAACTAGCAAAGAAACACAAANTGAAATGTAAATAAATCCACGTGGATCATTTCCTTGCTCTCATTGGCTGAGACAGGAACTAGCAAAGAAACACAAGGAGGAAATAGAATCAATGCAATCACCGAAAATTAGTAGAATAGCAAGTAAAAATGCACGTAGGCATCATGTTTTCCAGGGGAAGTGCCTGAAGTCGTCGTTCATTCTGAGGTGCGTACGCTATAGCATCTGAAAATCGTTCTGTGTGTGGCGGACATAAAGACGGGGTTGACGTCTTATTCACCTTCTGTGCATGTTCTCAACATTGATCTACACAAAACAACGCAACTGTCAATATTACATGGAACCCAGTAATTAAATGTTTGTATATTTCTTAATTTATAAATTACGAGCACTTTTATATGCATAGAATTTTTTACCAATTTAAATATATTCGACTTAAGAATTATGTGAATTATAAATTGTAAATCTAGTAGATTTAACTCCGTTTGCAAGAACGGCGATTACGTCATAAAAATGGAATTGCACTTGGATTTTTGCAAGTTGGAATCGTTTTGGTCGATTCCGTTGGTCGGCTGGTTTTTCCGGGATATCTCGTTTCTCCCGCCTTTGCATTACGACGCTGCTATATACTCACCTTGCTTCACTCTAATCTGCCCTCAAGACTTCGTTAAGAGCCTGGGTTTAGAAGGGTGAGATGACGTATTTCGACTAAAGTGTTAACGGTCAGGAACATACAACAGAGCTCGATGGATTTTAGTTTGATATTTTATTCAGTTTTCACAACACTTCGACGAAATCTGCCTGACAAGCGAGGTAGTTGGCTGTTTGAAATTCCTAAAATGGCGAGTTATCCATATAACATCCAATATTTAATTTTTATAAATGCACAATAAAGTGAATGATTATTTTGCTTTTGACAATATTGGATTTCATATGAGAGGAAAAAGTATTTAGGTCTAGAAACAAACTGGAATGTTATTTTGATGCCAAGTTTTATTTACAACTGTATTGAAATACGCTCAAAATTTTGTTTTGTAACGGTATATTTACATTCTTTGCACACCCCAACGAACCTGACATGATGGACAGTCGGCCTGTTGGGGCTGTTATTTTGTTGGATTGTGACACAGTGACCTTACTTTTCATGGCTGCCACTCAGATTTTGTTGGGTCGGGGCAGTTGTGTCAAGTTCATCTGGGTATTGTGACTCCAGAATATTTATTAATGCCTACATATTTATTGTAAATCCAGCCTTTGTCACCTCACTCAAAATTGCTACCACGTCACAAGTGTCCACGTGCGACTCTGTGATATTGCAGTTTCGCATCTCAACTCTGATGCTTCCTGTATCAAGCTGTCTGTTGGAAGCCTTAAAAGGAGAATACAAGACAACTTACTTGTTTTTGGCACTTTCTTCTCGAGTGTCGACAAACAACGCTCGTGAAGGAGCGGACCTGCCTCTCCTGCTACACGATTAGGCTTTAGCTTTGCTTTTCGCGGCACACACCCCTGAGATCTGTGGTCAGCCAGGAAACTGGTTACCTCCAGCCTAGCCCCTAGTGGGACTGTACCCACGGATTACAGCACCGTTTTTAAGTTTAGGAACTCTGTTTTAAAACACTACTCACACACAAGGAATTTCCGGAAACTCCTTCCACTTCCGCCACCCTCCCCCTCCTGGGCTGTAGCAGGTTGTGGGCGTGATGAACATCGCTGGCGCGCCGACTCTACTGCCTGGTGTAACCATTATACTTCAAAGCGGAGAAATACTCTCCCGAATCGAGTCAATAGATTATGCCGAGTTCATGGAGGAACGCGTTCCCGGTTTTACCACCAATGTGATCAAACAATAGTTGGAAAACGTCGAACAAGGGAAATACTCGGAAAAAAAACCCAAAAAGCGGCTGCAACAACATCACTACCGCCTCCCCTACAGAAACTCCTTGATATCACGAGGTCAAAGGAATTAATGGAAACTGAAACCACAGGTACTGAAGAAAATTCCCCCCGGGTAACAATACTGAAATCCAAGGGAAACCATGGTGACAACAAGCGCCCTAGCACAGCACCGTCAGTGGCACCAGACCCAGACCAATTCCGGTTACAAACCGGTTTAGCCAGATACGGGAAATCCCAGAGGAGTTTCCCAGCAAACACCCAGCCCTTCAGGCGCCCCTCCATCACGCACACAGCCACAGGTCAGAGTGCAAAACACTCCAAAAAAGCAAACCCACAGGATGGTAATTCCTAACATGCAAAACACCGAAAGATTGTGCAAATTATCGGTAGCATTTCAAAAATCGGTTACAGCATCGCTATTCCACGTGACGGTAGTAAAATCCACGTCACTACTACCGATCACGCACTGTTAAACAAGGCGCAGAATACCTTCAAAACTCAGGGCATAAACTTCTACACCTCCTGTGTTAAAAGTGAGCAAAATCAAAAAGTGGTATTCTATCTGCCATCGACCACAAACGCACAGGACATTACGATAGAACTCGCCGGCCGCGGCTAAGAGATTTAAAATGTTACTCAATTTTGTAAGAGTATTCCTGACCCAGCCAACCCAGAACACAACAAGTTGCAGCCGCAGAATTACTTCTGTGTAACAGCCGCACGAAATTCAAATCTCCCACTACTAATATCTGTTAAAAGGCTGAACCTTACCGTGGTGCACCCCAGATTATATCGCAAACGACCGCAAGACATCTCTCGTTGCTCTAACTGCATGGCAATCGGCCACACGCACAACTGCTGCAGTGTGCCCACAGTGTACTGGGCCACACAATGTGACAATCTGCCCCAATTTAGAAAACGTTCCGTTCTGTTGCAACTGCCACGGCCCACATCAAAGCTCTGTCCCAAATTCTTGGAGGAAATACAGAAACGACAAGCCAAGGCAGAACATCTGAAGGCACGCATGTAACAAAAACCGAAGCCAGTTCCAACGCTGGCTAGGAACTTGGCGCAATACCAAAAATTTACAGATACACAAAATCTGCCAAGAAACCGATCGTATGCGCAGTCATCGATTGGTCTTCAGAGGCTAGCAGCCGCAGACATAACACCCCCTGTACCCTTAGCGGCACCCGAAAAACCCGCNGTCTTCAGAGGCTAGCAGCCGCAGACATAACACCCCCTGTACCCTTAGCGGCACCCGAAAAACCCGCACCGTGCCCGCCCGGTTTCCAGCCTCGCAAACCTGAACCTCAAAATGTGTCTGGAGGATTGGGGGAGACACTCCATGACTTGAGCNGCCCGGTTTCCAGCCTCGCAAACCTGAACCTCAAAATGTGTCTGGAGGATTGGGGGAGACACTCCATGACTTGAGCTCGCTTATGCTGTTCTTGTCGGAGTGTAATTTCGCAGCCATTCTCACACATTTCCGACCTTACATGACAAGATGCCAATCAATAACTTCACCACCGGAAATAAACCTTTCTGCTCTTAGAAGCCCTCAGCTCTTTTCCGAATGTTCAATAAATTATATCTCCTTTTTAAACTGTTCCGGAAACTCCTGGGGGCCTATTCTAAGTTTTCTTTCCGACGGTAGAAAGTTGTTAACGAAACAATTCCTCGTTACAGCCTACTNTTTAAACTGTTCCGGAAACTCCTGGCATTCTTAAAACAAATACACAAATTCTTACGAGTGACGAATCCGCGAAAAAGACCGACATAGGCTGATTGCAGCCTTCTATTAATAAATAACACTGGCTACACTCTGCAGCCAAGTAACCTCAATTTTAATTAAAAACTCTGGTTTTTCTTAAATAAATATTATTTTAACATTATGAAAAAGCTTTTAACGAATTCCTTAATGCTTATCACCTCGTAAGAAAAGTTTTCAAATTTTATCGATTTTTACGAAATTCACCAGTTAACCTACAAAAGGCCATATAATTCAAATCTAAGCTTTGTCGTACTTCACAAATATTATATCCGAAGCAAGGTGGGTGAACGTGCCATTCTAATTAAACTTTTAATTTTCCCGACAAACTTAAGAAATTACCAGGCGTCTCCGCGCTAAACACGACAGTGCGGCCATCTTGTGAGCGGCGACAGAGGCCCCGCCATTGGTGGGACCTATCGGCCAATCACAGAGCTCTCAACTCGTGAAACCAAAAGTTCCTGTTTCTTGCTCGCTTTTCAAGCGATTTTAGTAATTCTAAATACTTTTTTTAGTACAAATACTTTACTACAAATATAAAATAACTGTATTCCAAGAAATAAAATATGACCTCAGCGATCTCACACGAATATAACCTACTTCTAAGAATTTTTATGTAACAAATCCGTCGCTCGTCAGAGTTGCTCACTCATACAAGCAAAAAACGTAATATAAATTACAATTAACTTACTGAACATTATCTTCAATGTAAATTTTAAAACCAAAACTTTTACTACTTGATTATTATAGAAAACACCTTCCTATTGAATTTTAATACCAGTCACCTTCAGTGGCTGGTATGGGGAATATTTACAGATAATTTAATTAAAACCTTCCATTTAAACATTATTATATCTACCACTGAGTCCACTCGTGGGCTTGTTGGTAGTTATTTAAAAGTCGTGAAATATTCAAAATTACTAGTTTAGTTAAATTTTGAATAAGAAATCAGGCGGGAATTTGCTACTCCCGCCTTCCAACCACCTCCCCCTCAGGCAAGGGTTGTTGGAGAACATTACAAACCTGTCCACTGGGGTAACCCAGTGGAGAATAGTGACCGAGGCGGGAAACCGCTGTAAGNGTTGGAGAACATTACAAACCTGTCCACTGGGGTAACCCAGTGGAGAATAGTGACCGAGGCGGGAAACCGCTGTAAGCACAGTTTGGATATGATTGGCAGAGGGCGGAGGGGCTTGCCTTTCCTAACCCTCTGCCGGAAATATGTNGCTGTAAGCACAGTTTGGATATGATTGGCAGAGGGCGGAGGGGCTTGCCTTTCCTAACCCTCTGCCGGAAATATGTGAAACCCCGGTTGGGTGGTCGAGGGCCCTCACAAGGGCCTGTTCTACCCCCGCTCTGAGCTTCGGCTGTGATGAACAACTGGCGGACAAGCTAAAGCGTGATGTGGCTAGCGATTCACTGCAACACATAAACATTTATTTTTACCAAGTTCTATACAGCAATTTTATAGTGCATGTAACATTAAAGAGTTATCAAATGCTGTAAAAGTTTCTTGCTGTATTTACAGAAANTACAGCAATTTTATAGTGCATGTAACATTAAAGAGTTATCAAATGCTGTAAAAGTTTCTTGCTGTATTTACAGAAAGTATGTTACCATGCGACTTTGTACTCTGTAAAATAACGATACTAAATATTACAGTTAAGTTGTCCACTGTTGGGTATAATCTGAGATTGTTATGTCCTCTGGTTACAGTGATCACGGAATGAACTGCCGGCATGACGTTGGGAGGAAAAATGGGGATGAGGATGATTTAAACAGCGAAGCATCTTCTACGTGGTGAGATCACTGTAGTTGTTGCATGCTAGTTGTGCTTAGTAGTTAATTTTATCACATAAGAGAGGCTATGTAATGAATCTTACATACCAACTGTAATGTCATAAATACATATATANTAGTTAATTTTATCACATAAGAGAGGCTATGTAATGAATCTTACATACCAACTGTAATGTCATAAATACATATATATTTCTATCCGACATCGTAATTGAATAGAACGTGTTGCCGTCGTCCAGATGGATTTTGCGTGCTCGAATACTGGCCAACTAGCTCCACGTTCAACCTCCTGAATTCTACGCCATTTGAGATTTATGTCGAGGTCTATCTCAAGAAATCATAAAGGACTTTATAGAACTATAAATTAAATCTGAAACTTGAATTTTGTCAAGTGCAGGCAATTAATATATATTGGAATTTGATACCTCATAATAAAAATGTTGAACTGGAATAAAATAAGGAGCAACGAAATATCGTTCGAAATACCATTTTTTTCNGATACCTCATAATAAAAATGTTGAACTGGAATAAAATAAGGAGCAACGAAATATCGTTCGAAATACCATTTTTTTTCTAGTCATCTTTAAAATAGATTGGAACGCCCACACTTCAGATGCTGGCTTTGAAGAATTACATGTATAACTGTAAACACCAACTGTATTTGCTGACATGCATAACATAAAGTAATATTCATACACAGCATGCCTGTCCATAACCAACAGATACATAATAGCAAACAAACATCCTCTTTTTACACAACAAATTAATAGCACACATAAAACTACAACACGCTTTGCTAATATGTAAACTTTATAAATCAGTGTGGATAACAGTAGTATTTATAACAGTCTGCAGATGATGTGGCCAGCTGTTTGTCAAATCCTGTGTCACTCTGTGGTGACTTGAGATCATTCCTCCGGGAGTATCCTGTCAAATTATAATTTTCCCGAACAAAAACATATACAGATGGGTGTACAGTTGCTCATCTGGGTGCAAATCAGTGCTCTGAAGTGGGTTATGTAATATTAATGGAGACTCTATAGAATCCACTCTTCACGACAATGTGCTTCGGTTCATTGTTTTGCTGAAAATTAAAGATCACATAAAGTGCCATATTATGCATACTATTGTGTAAGGTACAGAAAATGTATGTATTTTTCCAGGAACATATACTTTAAATATTAACCCCTTCGAAATAATTTTGTATGGCATGAGGTGACTCCTTCTTGTTAAATGTTTGTTGGATGTCTGAATCAATTGCCGCCGTCCTTTTATAGGGTCCCTTCTCCGTAAGACTAACGATTAATCTAATCTCTCGGGGTGTAGGCACACTCGGATAGACGATGTCAACTGTTGCATAATACATCATGAAGCTAGTGAACAACCTCCCATGGGTACTTAGCATCGCGTCCAACATACAATTACTCATGTGCATAGAACCCGTTCTCTGTACCAGTATATTTGGTTGCTCAGCAATGAGGCTTTTGTATGTCATAATTTATTTACAAATATCATACTACAGCTGTAAATATCTGGAATCTTTTTGTTTGGGATGAGCAATATATGCAAAAATTTGTTTTATGTTATTTACGCCAACGATTACAGTTGTTGTTTAGAGAAATATACAACTTTCAACCAGCCTCTAAAATGTGGGTGCTCCAAAACTTTTTGGGGTGAGTGTATTCCATCTCCAATGGATTGGAAATGAAATAGGATATTAAATTTCAGATCAGGTCACTTCGTCGACTTTAATAAAGAACCTCAGTCAAATATCAGTCTGGAATGAAATGGGGCAGGAATGAATAATAGTTTGAGTAAAACTTGTAGTTCAATAATATTTCCATTAACGTGGAATTAAATATAAAATATGATTAACAAGTATCAGTTCAGGGGAAGTTTGTACTTTAAAAGGAATACATTTATTTTGTGGGTCCTTAACTATATTGTGAGACCAAGATCAAAAGTGCGTTCATTTTACGCTGAGGTCTGACGAACCTAATATTTGTGTGCTGGCTAAAAATTCATGTAAATGAAAAAAAATAAAAAATAATTTTAAATTGGATTTTCTATTTTGAGCATTTAATTTCATTGTACATTGTAGTTCGAAGTTGTGAAATTCCATCTAAATTTTATTTTCACTCCGATTTTAATTTATTAGACCTTTCTCATGAACTGGATTTCATTACGTGTACCATTCCAGGCTGACTTATTTGCTTGTCCGTGATACTGAACAAGTTGGCTTAGATTAGCACAGTGGTCATGCATTTAGGAGCACCGGAGTTCAATTCCTGGTCTGGTGATACAAGTGTCACTTTCCCATGGTTTTCCCAAATCTCTCGAGGCTGTTGCCATGGAGCAGAGTGCCCAATACCCATGATGCATTAGGGTTTCGGCTTAAATGATAGTATGACAAATTGCAAGACTCGCTCGGTAGGTATTTCTTTATTATTCATATTTACTTTATTATTCTTAGCATTGGCAGGGTTTATCATGTTTTGCGTCGAAACTATTGCATATTTACATGTATAAACATAAACTTTGTTTTTCAGAATAATTGTTATGCATATAATTTGTACAGAAAAAGTTTCTGCATTAATAAATATGTTAATACAATTAAGTAATTTCAAACCAAACTTGGACCAAAAATCTATAATGTAGTAAGCCTCGACCTTAAACCATGCTAAAGTGTAATGTGAATAGCGATATTCATTGCAACACGAATAAAGTCGAAACTTTTACCAAGTTATGCATCACTATGTTACAGTGCATGCGATGTTAAAGAGATATCGCTTTCTGTAACAGTTCCGCCCGGTTTTTTTTTACAGAAATCATGTATCTAGCCATGTTTTTATTCTGTAAAATAGTTGTACTAAATATTACAATTAAGTTATTCACAGTGATCAAGAAATGCAACATCTTCCCCCTGAAATAAAAATGGAAATATATGATGATAATGAAGGAATGTGCACCCAATAAATTCACAAACTATTATATTAAATTATTTTTGATAATTAAAGTATTAGAAAACTTATTTCAGTGGATAGTTATGATTTAAGAGGGAAAATTAAGAGGTACATATATTATATTTACTAGCAAACTGGCCCGGCTTCACCCAGGTATATTTGAGTTTCACAGTGATGCACTAATAAATAAATTGGGTAAAGACAATTAATTTATGTGAAAACAGAATTTTTAAAATTATACTGTTTACCTAGGTTTTTAACTGATTACGGCAACCCAAAAGGAAAGAAGCATTTTTTACCTGATAGCCAAGTAGTAGCGTAATATTTTTGGAGTATATCTGTGTAACATTCGCGTAGTTACCACATTTCTGCTTTCCAGCATCAATGATTCATTGACGCTGGAAATCAAAACGTGAGTTTCATCGAGTTGTAGCTTTAGAAAAAAGTGTACCTAGGTACAACTTTATGTGCTTTACTGAGAGACCTTAATCCATCACCAAAGTTAAGCAACGTTCCCAGCTGCTTACATTTGGATGGATGACCGTTTAGTGGCATAACATCTGAGCGATTCCGGGTTTCGGAAGTCACAATAAATATTCGGTCCCAGTTGTTATCGATTGATAGCAGTCGTTAAGCCATTTCAGAGTTCCTTGAGCGGGCTGATAAACACTGACACCCGAGAAGAGAAAAAATTTCGGTCATGTTCCCAGCCGTTGCATTGTTACGTTTCGTTGTTATTCCACAGGAATCGTCAATTTTCCGGTATAAAAAGTATCCGATATCTTATTCCAGGACCTGAAGTACCACCAGTGTGCCCCTGGCCTCTTCGCGTCGTTCTTTTATTTAGATACGTAGCTCGTGGACACAGAGTTTACTTGTCAGCCTCTTAAGTTCCACCTTAAGAGGTCTTCTCGAGCCTAGCCCAGTGGTGTCGCGCTGAGTAGCTCGAAAGTGCTTTAGGTACTCTGTCCATTTAGTTTAATTAACTTAAATTAGTTCAACACTCTGTTGCGACTCCACTACAACACCACTCTCCCGACCCAAGAAGAGAATGCGACCCTGGCCACAGACGATGGTCTTCAGCAGAATAAAAACCTCATAGCTACCATCCCCTCAGACATCCCGTACAGCCAAGTCCCTGCTAACAGCATTACATATACCTTACATCACTTACGGTACCACCACAGATTTCGACCTGCCGGGGGTTAGCGACCCAGCCATCATTCAAAAAGACCTGGAAGTGTGCGGTTATACAGTATCTGATGTATACCTGTTCCAGGCCCTCCGACCCAACAAGTTTCTGTCTGGAGATACTGAACCTATTCGGTATGACAGCCGCAAACAATGACACCATTCCCCCTCTTCTCTCTGTCGTCCTGCTAAATATGACTGTCGTTAACCTGCACCCATACAGATAGCAGCTGTGCGTTGTAGCCCTGTGTCGCAACTGTAACGCCCTGGACCACACTAAGAAAATTTGTAGTTTGCACCTAATCTGTTCTCACTGCGCTGGACCACACAGCCTTGATGTTTGTCAGCAATTAAACAAAACATACCCAATATGCTGTAATGGTGGGGGGAACCCATCTGGCGTCCTCTAAACAATGCCCCAAGGTACTGGAAATTACCCAGAGTCGGCAGGCAGCCACCGAATGTAAATTAACTACAAGGGCTCAGACACGTATTGTGGCACCTGCTTCCCCCGCCCCAGCAAAGGACTTGTCTCAATATACCAAAATACTGGACACCAGAAACCTTCCACCTACTCATTCTTACATACAAACCACCAGGGCTCCTAACAGAACTTCTACAATACCCACACAAACCCCTGTTTCAGGCACAACCTCACAGCCCCACCTCACAACCTTCACACATCCAGCCTACAATCCCAATGCACTGGCTGGAATGGGGTCGTCGCTGCAAGACTTAATGTACCTCCTTAAGTTTATTCGGGAGGCGAACTTCAAGTCCACCATGGATCACTTCCACCCCCACATGATGGTAGCTAATAGCACCCCCGACCCGAAAACAAAATCCATGCTTCAGTTGGAGGGTCTGACCACGATCCAGGACGCATCCTAAATGGATCATGCCTCCCACCCCTCCAACACTTCGCTCCACAAATGAAATGTCCCGGTACCCTCTCGATCCTTTACTGTAACAATAACGGAGTGTTCAATCAGCTCTACGAACTAAAAAGATTACTGGGGACATATGGCATAGAAATAGCCAAAAACAAGAAACACTCTTAACCTAATTAAGGTGTTTTTCAGTTAAAAATTACTTAACTTATCTGTCATACCGCACCAAAAAGGGAAGAGGTGCTTTAATATTAGTACATAATAAACTACATCATCATGTAAATTCAAATCCTAACTGCGAGAATATAGAATCAACTTCCATAAATATTAACACAAATCACGGTCATTTAACAGTCACCTCAGCATATCTCTCCCCTACAAGAGAGTATTAATAGCGGTCCTAGACAAAATAACCAACCGACACTATCCATATATAATTGCAGGTGGTCTGAACTCAAAATATACTAACTGGAACAGCAGAGTATCAAACAAAAAAGGCAGAACTTAATTTACGCACTCGAAAACCAATAACTATATAATCTACTCCCCGGACCGCACAACGCATTTTTCGACTCAAGGTACACACAAACCAGATGTTTTAGGTATCCTGCTGACAAATATTCCCAATCTAACACTAGAATGGCGTCCCTTGGATGAATTAGACTCCGACCATTTACCTGTTTTTTGGTAAAATTAGCACCAATTTAGTAAAACATCCAGATATAATACTTGTTCACAAAAGTTTAGCATATACCCCGCTGCTCACAAAAAGGTTACGCATATTTCCAATTCGCCAACGAATATACGTAATATGTATGTTTGTAGTAGGAGTGGATCTTACCTACATTGTGTGAATCATGAAACATTGGCTTCTTCCCCTCCAGCGACAAGCGTATTGCACGTACACAAACACAGTAGGTTCAACAGCAGGCCTTATAAACAGCTGCAATTGAAGAATGGGCAAATTTGCCTCAGGAAATGCTTAATGATATTGTTCTGGCATGTGTCGTCCGACACAAGCGTGCCTCGGAAATCGTGGACTTCATACANCAGCAGGCCTTATAAACAGCTGCAATTGAAGAATGGGCAAATTTGCCTCAGGAAATGCTTAATGATATTGTTCTGGCATGTGTCGTCCGACACAAGCTTGCCTCGGAAATCGTGGAGTTCATACACGTTATAGAAGTTTAGCAATGCATTTGAGAAGACCATTTCCTTTGTTATTGAAACTGATGAGATTTCTTTGTTTAAGTTTTTCTTAGCGTATGCCATTTGTTTGTTTATTACTGGGATGATGTAAATGAGTTTTGTGTTTTTTCCACTTTATGTGATATTAGGAGTAAAACATGAGATATAAACAATTATTTCAATATAACAAGATGGATTCTGAAAAATCCAAAACTTTTTGTGAACAGTATAAAATTAAAGCATTCTTGTTTTTATTTACATTACCGTTCATAAAAGGGTTGGCAATAATTTTTTTTATGAATTATTAAGNTAATTTTTTTATGAATTATTAACTGTTATAAAGTAGTATTATATGCATCCTATGAATATCTGCCATTTTAAAGCGCAGACAATTTATATATTTTGTTGCAAACATTCAGATTTATGTGTATTATAAATCAGCACGGATCTATTCAGATTCGTCTGCTCATTCCGCGTATGTGCGATCCGTGTCCGTTTTCTTACTCATCCGTGTATTTTATAACCCGTCTTCGACTCTCGTTAAACTTTGATAAGTTTGTTTTCTTCACATTTTTATAACCACTTGGCTTCATGTACACGATTAGAGTAATGAGGTCTTAAAAATGTCTGGTTTTTTGCAATATTCGACATAGGTTTTAATTTTTACTGTTTGACAATTTTCTTCAGCACCTAATTTGTCTCAAATTGGCACAATAAAAGCGAATTATGAAAAATCAAACCCGCCTTAACATAATTTAACCAAATAGGGCTCAGAAAAAATTGAACCTAACATATTATATAAAAATCTTAGTTAACCCACTACAGTCAAAATAAAATACTCAAATATGTGCAAAATAGCCTGTAAATAAGTACACACAAGTATTCGAAATATTTATCCAGCATCTAAATGGTGCATGTGTTGTTATATGTACTTTTTCTTGCATGTTAATTTCTGAAGTTTGTACTTCATTTTACGTGTTTTAAACAACCAGTCTTAGTATGCTGCACAGCTTAGCTTTAGTTACATTTGGTTGCAGTCTTAGTTAAATTAATTGTTTATTGAATTCCCCAAATTCTTTTAACTTCCCAGTGCATTACTAGCTGTTTGGAAACTTGCCAAATCCTGATATTCTAAACATGTATTTTTGTCTATAATTCACTGCTGCATCAAACAGTTCCGTGGTGGTGAGACTTTGTTTCTGAAAACCACGCATGCTCATTCTACAATGATCGCCGTTTTTCGTCATTGCCGGAGTTCAGAGCGGGGGTATATCAGACCCTGTAAGTGGCCCCATTTCCACCCAATGGAGTTTCATATGACCTACAGCAAGATTAGCCTCCTCCGAACTCCCTGCACCTTCCCAATCCGTAGTTACGGAGATTGCCCGCCACAGCTTACATTTAATGGGCCAACTGAGTTTCCCCAGTAAGGCCAGGTGACCAATAATATTCCTCTCTTCTACCTCTGCTCCCTCAGAAATAGAAGAGGGAGGCAGCACTGCCATGGTAAATGACTATACTTTATTTTCGTTGTTCGGTAAAAAACGGGAATTTAGAATATTGCAGGATTTGTATAGTATTAAAAACGGGGGGTTTAAAGAATAACGTTTGTTATAAAATGGTCTTAGGTCGTAAGGGCATGTCCCGAGAAAAGTTTTGTAATCTAAAATAAGCGATTTCATAATCGGTGATTTTGTTGTACAAAACGAGAATTTTGTATATTTCATGTTTAAAAGTTCTAAAAACGGATTTCAAATATCAGTGTTTGTTATTGTTTTTAGCCGTAGGTTTCACGGTTGGCCACCTTACCCATCCCCCCTCTTCCAAACAAAAAAAGTTTAAAATACGCATATTTCCTCATGGTTGTATGCTAACGAGAGAAAGTTGTGTAAGAAACATGGTTTTAAAGTATTTCAAGTAATGAAAAAGACGCCGAGGGCGTGTAATTAATGATATAAAACAGTTTGTTAAACTATTTGTGCAATAATTCTTTGAAAAGATCGTTAGTTTTGTGAAAGAATGCTTGAAAAACCAGCTGAGAGTTGTGCCGTTTGTTTCACGGGGTCGGAGGTATCTGATTTGCCGAGAGGTCGCAAGGGAGGCGGGGACTTCCTCTGCCACTCGAGAGGTGGTCAACTTTTTACGTGAAGCGCATTTTAAAGTTGAGATGTGTGTCGGAAAAATTAAAAACCTTTTATTCAGGTTGTAATGTAGCTAAAATAACTTCTTTTAATATATTTATAGTAGGGAAGAAAATTTTCCTAATTTTTTTGCCCCATTTATAGGTTTTAATTTTCGGCTGGGTTACTGTAGGTGAAGAATCTAAAGAGCTATATTTTAAGCATTACTTCTGCTTCCTTATAGATTCTGTGATCAATTGTCCCGACATGAATGCAACTGTTATTTCTGGGTAATTGTGTTGTAAAGTCGGTTTAGGAAATCAAGCTAAGTTTACCTACCAACTGTGAGTATTTCGAAATGTCAGGTACACTATACAGAAGTTGTTCGGTTTCTCCTTCTTGTTTGCATTGGCACGCCACTGTGTGGGGGTTTGCGGGCGACCTGAAGGGCCAGGTGTTTTTTGGTTATTCCCATCTCGGATTTCCAGCAGTGGGTAAAACCGGTTTGAAACCAGAATGTTTGGTGATGTCTCTAACGACGTCTGGCAGAGGCGTTTGGTATCGCCGTGATTTTCTTTCTGCCTTCTCTGGCGCTGCTGTTCATGCGTACTTGCTTACATTTCCATTTCANTTATTTCTGGGTAATTGTGTTGTAAAGCCGGTTTAGGAAATCAAGCTAAGTTTACCTACCAACTGTGAGTATTTTTAAATGTCAGGTAAACTATACGGAAGTTGTAAGGTTTCTCCTGCTTGTTTGCATTGGCAAGCCACTGTGTGGGGGTTTGCGGGCGACCTGAAGGGCCAGGTGTTGCTTGGTTATTCCCATCTTGGATTTCCAGCAGTGGGTGAAACCGGTTTGACACCAGAATGTTCGGTGACGTCTCTAACGACGTCTGGCAGAGGCATTTGGTATCGCCGTGATATTCTTTCTGCCTTCTCTGGCTCTGCTGTTCATGCGTACTTGCTTACATTTCCATTTCAGGAAAATTTTGGGGTGGTTAATGGTGGTTATTATTTGCAATTAGTGCTGTTACAGCCACATGCTGTTTTGCAGTGCAGTCCCCATACACNGTGGTTAATGGTGGTTATTATTTGCAATTAGTGCTGTTACAGCCACATGCTGTTTTGCAGTGCAGTCCCCATACATCGAGATTGCGCCGGACGGTTAGAATTTGTTACCAGCATACATTGTGCCCCCAGCCAGCTCCTTCCCCAAGGCCGCTAGANGTATGCCATTTGTTTGTTTATTATTGGGATGATGTAAATGAGTTTTGTGTTTTTTCCACTTTATGTGATATTAGGAGTACAACATGAGATATAAACCATTTTTTCATTATAACAAGATGGATTCTGAAAAATCCAAAATTTTTTGTGAACAGTATAAAATTAAAGCATTCTTGTTTTTATTTACATTACCGTTCATGAAAGGGTTGGCAATAATTTTTTTTATGAATTATTAAGTAGTATTATATGCTGTGAATATCTGCCATTTTAAAGCGCAGACAATTTATATATATTGTTTCAAACATTCAGATTTCTGTGTATTATAAATCAGCACGGATCTATTCCGATTCGTTTGCTCGTTCCGCGTACGTGCGATCCGTGTCCGTTTTCTTACTCATCCGTGTATTTTATAACCCGTCTTCGACTCTCGTTAAANCGTGCGATCCGTGTCCGTTTTCTTACTCATCCGTGTATTTTATAACCCGTCTTCGACTCTCGTTAAACTTTGATATGTTTGTTATCTTCACATTTTTATAACCACTTGGCTTCAGATAAACGATTAGANTCGACTCTCGTTAAACTTTGATATGTTTGTTATCTTCACATTTTTATAACCACTTGGCTTCAGATAAACGATTAGAATAATGACGTCTTAAAAATTTCTGGTTTTTTGCAATATTCGACATAGGTTTTAATTTTTACTGTTTGACAATTTTCTTCAGCACCTAATTTGTCTCAAATTTGCACAATATAAGCGAATTATGAAAAATCAAACCAACCTTAACATAATTTAACCAAATAGGGCTCAGAAAAAATTGAACCTAACATATTATATAAAAATCTTAGTTAACCCATTACAGTCCAAATAAAATACTCAAATATGTGCAAAATAGCATGTAAATAAGTACACACAAGTATTCGAAATATTTATCCAGCTTCTAAATAGTGCATGTGTTGTTATGCGTACTTTTCCTTGCATGTTTATTTCTGAAGTTTGTACTTCATTTTACGTGTTTTAAACAACCAACCTTAGTATGCTGCACAGCTTAGCTTTGTTACATTTGGTTGCAGTCTTAGTTAAATTAATTGTTTATAGAATTCCCCAAATTCTTTTAACTTCCCAGTGCATTACTAGCTGTTTGGAAACTTGCCAAATCCTGATATTCTAAACATGTATGTTTGTCTATAATTCACTGCTGCATCAAACAGTTCCGTGGTGGTGAGACTTCGTTTCTGAAAACCACGCATGCTCATTCTACAATGACCGCCGTTTTTCGTCAATGCCGAAGTTCAGAGCGGGGGTATATCAGGCCCTGTAAGTGGCCCCATTACCACCCAATGGATTTCATATGACCTACAGTGAGATTAGGAAGAAGCAAGATTAGCCTCCTCCGAACTCCCTGCACCTTCCCAATCCGTAGTTACGGAGATTGCCCTCCACAGCTTACATGTAATGGGCCAACTGAGTTTCCCCAGTAAGGCCAGGTGACCAATAATATTCCTCTCTTCTGCCTCTGCTCCCTCAGAAAAAGAAGAGGGAGGCAGCACTGCCATGGTAAATGACTATACTTTATTTTCGTTGTTCGGTAAAAAACGGGAATTTAGAATATTGCAAGTTTTGTATAGTATTAAAAAGGGGGGTTTAAAGAATAACGTTTGTTATAAAATTGTCTTAGATCGCAAGGGCATGTCCCGAGAAAAGTTTTGTAATCTAAAATAAGCGATTTCATTATCTTTGATTTTGTTGTACAAAACGTGAATTTTGTATATTTCATGTTTAAAAGTGCTAAAAACGGATTTCAAATGTCAGTGTTTGTTATTGTTTTTGACCGTAGGCTTCACAGTTTGCCACCTTACTCATTCCCCCTCTTCAAAACAAAAAAAGCTTAAGATACGCGTATTTCCTCATGGTTGTATGCTAACGAGAGAAAGTTGTGTAAGAAACATGGTTTTAAAGTATTTCAAGTAATGTAAAATACGCCGAGGGCGTGCAATTAATGATATAAAACAGTTTGTTAAACTATTTGTGCAATAATTCTTTGAAAAGATCGTTAGTTTTGTGAAAGAATGCTTGAAAACCAGCTGAGAGTTGAGCCGTTTGTTTCACGGGGTCGGAGGTATCTGATTTGCCGAGTGGTCACACGGGTGACGGGGACTTCCTCTGCCACTCGAGAGGTGGTCAACTTTTTACGTGAAGCGCATTTTAAAGTTGAGATTTGTGTCGGAAAAATTAAAAACCTTTTATTCAGGTTGTAATGTTGCTAAAATAACTTCTTTTAATATATTTAGAGTAGGGAAGAAAATTTTCCTAATTTTTTGCCCCATTTATAGGTGTTAATTTTCGGCTAGGTTACTGTAGGTGAAGAATCTAAAGAGCTATCTTTTAAGTATTACTTCTGCTTCCTTATAGATTCTGTGATCAGTTGTCACGACATGAATGCAACTGTTATTTCTGGGTAATTGTGTTGTAAAGCCGGTTTAGGAAATCAAGCTAAGTTTACCTACCAACTGTGAGTATTTTGAAATGTCAGGTACACTATACGGAAGTTGTTCGGTTTCTCCTGCTTGTTTGCATTGGCACGCCACTGTGTGGGGGTTTGCGGGCGACCTGAAGGGCCAGGTGTTGTTTGGTTATTCCCATCTGGGATTTCCAGCAGTGGGTAAAACTGGTTTGAAACCAGAATTTTCAGTGACGTCTCTAACGACGTCTGGCAGAGGCATTTGGTATCGCCGTGATTTTCTTTCTGCCTTCTCTGGCGCTGCTGTTCATGCGTACTTGCTTACATTTCCATTTCAGGAAAATTTTGGGGTAGTTAATGGTGGTTATTATTTGCAATTTGTGTTGTTACAGCCACATGTGGTTTTGCAGTGCAGTTCCTATACACTGGGATTGCGCCGGACGGTTATAATTGGTTACCAGCATACATTGTGCCCCCAGCCAGCTCCTTCCCTAAGGCCGCTAGATGGGATGGGGAGGGGGAAGTAGACCGGAGAAACTCCTGGAGTTCGTTGACTGTTATGATTGGTCTCGTTCAAACTTCTTAACCAACTAAAACCCAAGAAAAGGCGCCACAGAATTCACTAACACCAAGCCAGAATGATTGCAGACACGACAGTATAATGGCGCGAAGACGCCACAAAACTGCTTGAGTATCAAAACATTGGATTAAGAATTATTGCAGCAAGTCGACGGGTCATTCACACAAGACACCCGGCAACAGCGAAGATGCTGATCCAAGAACATTTCAGGGTAGCAACACAAAAACTGAAACAGCCTGCCTCCAAAGTACTAAGGGAACCAATCGGAGCAAAGTTTGACAACGGTCACGTGGTGGGGCGAGAAGTGTGAAATAGACGTCAACTACCAGGACTGGCTTCGTCTGCTACGAACATCAGACCAGACAGCGGCTGTTCCTTGGACTGCTTCTGCCAGAGGGTCTGGGTGCGAGGCTGGGGAGATTACTCATCATGACAAGGGCTGCATTTTTATGTGTATTTTTCCCATATCTGTTCCACATATATTTTTCCATCACTTCCAGCAGCTATCCGATTTTCCGGATTCATTCCGGCATTTACTGGTATGACGTTCACCAAGCCATCGTATACGAGGGATCCATACCAGTGATTTATAGTATTCCCTTGCAAATGCCACAGCCAACTTTCATAAAATAAACATGGGAGAACCACATGTGCCAGTTCAACATTACACATTTATGTAAAAATGCTAAAACATTAACACGCACAATCAACCATATCCAACACCTGGTAACCGAATACCACGCGGAAACTGAACCGCAGATTCGCAAACGTCGAGGTATCCGATTTATCGGCGACTAGTTTACATGGTGTTGCAATACGCTAACCAATAAACACTTGGAAAAATTAATTTAAAATGACGAAATTCTCATGCAGAATGTCAATAATATCCAAAAGTCGGTGCATACATACAATCAGGACATCAAAGACATTATAAACAATGTGCAAAACAGAACGTCACAAATTGATGGTCGATTCCATTTAATTGCGGACACCATTAACAACATAACACTTTCGTTGAGACAACATGGCTCCTCATTTAACACAGAACTTTTAGCACTAATGCAACAACTAACACTTTCCATTGTTTTACATTTACTAAATATCCTCTTACAGGAACATGAAATTTAAACAGACATCATGCAGTGCAAAACGAAACGCTTTCCCATTAAACTCGTTCCGGAAGAGAAGTTTTTAAACGACCTTCACGATTTACAAAAAAATTTGGAATCCACAGAATTGAATTTAGCAATATCGGCGATACATCACACTGTGTATTATAAGCTTCCCTTAACAGAATGTAGCATCAGTCCTTCTCAATTTGTTGTTAAAATCCAAATACCTCTTTTGCAGAAAACAGCAGATTGACATGTTTATCACTTAATACCGACTCCCTTTCAATCTCGTAATATATCGTGTTATTTGCACACTAGTGAAATAGCTATAGCACTTGATTTTCTGACACAACAAATCGTTGAATTAAAGCACACAACAGAACACATGGATCATATTTACCGCATTCCACTTTATCTACTTATATTATTGGTGCACCATGCATGAAGGTATGGAAACGATACATCGTAGGAAACTAGTGGGGATATCGTTAACTGAGCCTATTATGTTAAAGTTTTATTAAATTTTAAATATTATATTAATTTCTGCCGGCAGTTTAAATAGTCTCATTTAACGAATAGGATGTGATTTGCAGGTTTGGTAGTGAGGAACGTGCACGTATGTTGAGTTGAGCGCTTTGTACAGTATACAGATCGAAGCACATTATATTTCTTCGGAAGGCAACTGAAAATTTTACACCGCCGCTTCGCGACAGTGTGCTGTGCAGCGGTTGGCCGACGTGATGTATCAGACCACCCACGGATGCTGAAGGTATCTGCTGAGATGACATACGGTGGTGTCCTTTTCAGCTTCCCACTGCATCCTGTCCCGGAGGAGCGAATCTCCTCTTCCCAGCGAGCCAGTACACTGGAGTCCTGCATCTTGCCCAGTACGGTCTGGCGTGGTACGAAGATTGCTGTGCGGTAAAAACGTGTCCGTTTCTGAAGACTGTCGGTTCGTTCCTGTTGAAAGTCTCCGTTGCGACGTGTCTCTGCTGCGCTCTGCGTTATGCGTAATGGGAAAAGGGAAGATAATGAGATTGAAGAGGCAGTTAAGGAAGAGACTACTGGTAGACATATTCACTGGCTTATGTATTATGATTCGTGCGGGCCAACTGTGTTTGCCGTAAAATCTGCGCCATCTGACAGATTAGAAATTAGATGAAAATACATACCCCTATTAGTATTGCAATAACTGTCGTTATGAAATAGGAATATTGTGGTAGTGTAATCATGGGCGTGAATACGTAATTGTACTCGTCGGGAAACTCAGTTTTATCCTGGTTTAAAACGGTGTTGACTTGATCCAACTTGGAGTGACTGTGCCAGTCTGTGTGTAGCAAGTGAGAGATGTTTGAGACATGCAGTTGGTCTGGTTGGAAATAAGTGTTGTGGAGCCAGTGAATTGGGATGCCAATATTTACTTGCGATGTGTTCATTGCTCGTGTGTCGCAAATGTGTGTTATCTGAATAATCACGTGATGTACCGTTCTTAATTCGCAGTGACATGGCAGATTTAACTATATTGTCCCTATGGATTCACGATTGGACTTGTGTATCGTGCCATTTAAGCAGTCTATATTTATCGGTGAAGGTATATTTCTGATCAAAAACTGGTTCGGGAAAAATTCCGTGATTTTTAAAAGTGAGTCGTTCGTACATTGAAACTGACATGCATCCATCTNCTCATACATTGGGATTGCGCCGGACGGTTAGAATTGGTTACCAGCATACATTGTGCCCCCAGCCAGCTCCTTCCCCAAGGCCGCTAGATGGAATTGGGAGGGGGAAGTAGACCGGAGAAACTCCTGGAGTTCGTTGACTGTTATGATTGGTCTCGTTAAAACTTCTTAACCAAGTAAAACCCAAGAAAAGGCGCCACAGAATTCACTAACACCAAGCCAGAATGATTGCAGACCCGACAGTATAATGGCGCGAAGATGCCACAAAACTGCTTGAGTATCAAAACATCAGATTAAGAATTATTGCAGCAAGTCGACGGGTCATTCACACAAGAAGCCCGGCAACAGCGAAGATGCTGATCCAAGAACATTTCAGGGTAGCAACACAAAAACCGAAACAGCCTGCCTCCAAAGCACTAAGGGAACCAATCGGAGCAAAGTTCGTCAATGGTCACGTGGTGGGACGAGAAGTGTGAAATAGACGTCAACTACCAGGACTGGTGTCGTCTACTATGAACATCAGACCAGACAGCGGCTGTTCCTTGTACTGCTTCCGCCAGAGGGTCTGGGTGCGAGGCTGGGGAGATTACTCATCATGACAAGGGCTGTGTTGTTATGTGTATTTTTCCCATATCTGTTTCACATATATTTTTCCATCACTTCCAGCAGCTATCCGATTTTCCGGATTCATTCCGGCATTTACTGGTATGACGTTCACCAAGCCATCGTATACGAGGGATCCATACCAGTGATTTATAGTATTCCGTTGCAAATGCCACAGCCAACTTTCATAAAATAAACATGGGAGAACCACATGTGCCAGTTCAACATTACACATTTATGTAAAAATGCTAAAACATTAACCCCCACAATCAACCATGTCCAACACCTGGTAACCGAATACCACGTGGAAACTGAACCGCAGATTCGCAAACGTCGAGGTATCCAATTTATCGGCAACCTGTTTACATGGTGTTGCAATTCGCTAACCAATAAACACTTGGAAAAATTAATTTAAAATGACGAAATTATTATACAGAATGTAAATAATATCCAAAAGTCGGTGCATACATACAATTAGGACATAAAAGACATTATAAACAATGTGCAAAACAGAACGTCACAAATTGATGGTCGATTCCATTTAATTGCAGACACCATTAACAACATAACACTTTCGTTGAGACAAAATGGCACCTCATTTAACACGGAACATTTAGCACTAACGCAACAACTAACACTTTCCATGGTTTTACACTTACTAAATATCCTCTTACAGGAACATGAAATTTTAACATACATCACGCAGTGCAAAACTAATCGCTTTCCCATTAAACTCGTTCCGGAAGAGAAGTTTTTAAACGACCTTCACAACTTACAAAAAATTTGGAATCCACAGAATTGAAGTTAGCAATATCGGCGACACATCACATTGTGTATTATCAGCTTTCCTTAACAGAATGTAGCATCAGTCCTTCTCAATTTGTTCTTAAAATCCAAATATATCTTTTGCAGAAAACATCAGATTGGCACGTTTATCACTTAATACCGACTCCCTTTCAATCTCGCAATATATCGTGTTATTTGCACACTAGTGAAATAAATATAGCACTTGATTTTCTGACACAACAAATCGTTGAATTAAAGCACACAACAGAACACATGGATCATATTTACCGCATTCCGCGTTATCTTCTTATATTATTGGTGCACCATGCATGAACATATGGAAACGATATATCGTACGAAACTAGTGGTGATATCGTTAACTGAGCCTATTATGTTAAAGTTTTATTAAATTTTAAATATTATTTTAATTTCTGCCGGCAGTTTAAATAGGCTCATTTAACGAATAGGATGGTATTTGCAGGTTTGGTAGTGAGGAACGTGCACGTATGTTGAGTTGAGCGCTTTGTACGGTATACAGATCGAAGCACATTATATTTCTTCGGACGGCAACTGAAAATTTTACACCACCGCTTCACGACAGTGTGCTGTGCAGCGGTTGGCCGACGTGATGTATCAGACCACCCACGGATGCTGAAGGTATTTGCTGAGATGACATCCGGTGGTGACCTTTTCAGCTTCCCACTGCATCCTGTCCCGGAGGAGCGAATCTCCTCTTCCCAGCGCGCCAGTACACTGGAGTCCTGCATCTTGCCCGGTACGGTCTGGCGTGGTACGAAGATTGCTGTGCGGTAAAAACGGGTCCATTTCTGAAGACTGTCGGTTCGTTCCTGTTGAAAGTCTCCGTTGCGACGTGTCTCTGCTGCGCTGTGCGTTATGCGTAATGGGAAAAGGGAAGAGAATGAAATTAAAGAGGCAGTTAGGGAAGAGAATACTGGTAGACATATTCACTGGCTTATGTATTATAATTCGTGCGGGCCAACTGTGTTTGCCGTAAAATCTGCGCCATCTGACATATTCGAAATTAGATGAAAATACATACCCCTATGAGTATTGCAATAACTGTCGTTATGAAATAGGAATATTGTGGTAGTGTAATCATGGGCGTGAATACGTAATTGTACTCGTCGGGAAACTGAATTTTATCCTGGTTTAAAACGGTGTTGACTTGATCCAACTTGGAGTGAATGTGCCAGTCTGTGTGTAGCAAGTGAGAGATGTTTGAGACATGCAGTTGGTCTGGTTGGAAATAAGTGTTGTGGAGCCAGTGAATTGGGATTCCAATATTTACTTGCGATGTGTTCATTGCTCGTGTGTCGCAAATGTGTGTTTTCTGAATAATCATGTGATGTGCCATTCTTAATTCGCAGTGACATGGCAGATTTAACTTTATTGTCCCTATGGATTCACGATTGAACTTGTGTACCGTGCCATTTAAGCAGTCTATATTTATCGGTAAAGGGATATTACTGATTAAAAACTGGTTCGGGAAAAATTCCGTGATTTTTAAAAGTGAGTCGTTCGTACATTGAAACTGACATGCATCCATCTGTAGTGGCTGTTCACGTGCGAAAAACATTTCTTTGAAACAGAGAATATTTTTGGTCACTGGTCTTGCACGCGGAATGCGGTAAATGTTATCCGTGTGTTCTGCTGTGGGTTTTAATTCAACGATTTGTTTTGTCAGAAAATCAAGTGCTATAGTTATTTCTTTAGTGTGCAAATAACACGATCTATTGCGAGATTGAAAATGAGTCGGTAAATAGTGATAAACATGCCAATCGGATGTTTTCTGGAGAAGAGGTAGTTGGATTTTAAGAACAAATTGAGAAGGACTGATGCTACATTCTGTAAAGGGAAGCTGATAATACACAGTGTGATGTGTCGCCGATATTGCTAACTTCAATTCTGTGGATTCCAAATTTTTTGTAAGTCGTGAAGATCTTTTAAAAACTTCTCTTCCGGAACGAGTTTAATGGGAAAGCGATTCGTTTTGCACTGCGTAATGTGTGTTAAAATTTCCTGTTCCTGTAAGAGGATATTTAGTAAGTGTAAAACAATGGAAAGTGTTAGTTGTTGCATTAGTGCTAAAAGTTCTGTGTTAAATGAGGTGCCATGTTGTCTCAACGAAAGTGTTATGTTGTTGATGGTTTCTGCAATTAAACGTAATCGACCATCAACGTTGTTTGCACATTGTTTATAATGTCTTTAATGGCCTGATTGATTGTATGCACCGACTTTTGGATATTATTTACATTCTGTATAGTAATTTCCTCATTTGAAATTAATTTTTCCAAGTGTTTATTGGTTAGCGAATTGCAACACCATGTAAACAGGTTGCCAATAAATTGGATACCTCGACGTTTGCGATTCTGCGGTTCAGTTTCCACGTGGTATTCGGTTACCAGGTGTTGTTGGATATTTTTGATTGAGCGTATTAAAGTTTTTGAATTTTCACTTAAGTATGTAACGTTGAGTTGGCACATGTGGTTTTCCCATGTTTACGTAATATCAGTTGGCTGTGGCATTTGCAACGGAATACTATAAATGACCGGTACGGATTCCTCGTATATTATGGCCTGTTGTATATCATACCAGTAAACGCCTGAGTGTATTCTGAAAATTGGATAACTGCTGGTTGTGGAGGAAAGAGATGGTGGGATAAGGAATGGTAAAATCACACATACCAACGCAGCCCTTTCCATGCTGGACATTCCACCCTGAAAACAACGTTATAAGTGAGTCCCTCTTATTGTTAATAATTTATAGTTTACTTATGAAGTGAACATTTTTGTATGTGTGTAATTGTACGTTCTGCGACCTGGCGTGAGTATTTATTTGTCCGACAACAGTGACGGGTGTTATTTGTACGTTTGCCATAGGAGATATGGACAGAAGTGTGGCTTGAGCCTTGTTTATAACTTGTGAATGGCTGTTGTGTGTGTTTACTGCCGTATGATGAGGTTTTCTAGTATTACAGAAATAGGCAGGCTTAATATTACGTGTATTCACTGTATCGTGATATTTCGTCCCACCTTGTCTCATTTCTATGATTACCGTGTTTTTAGAGGGTACCTTNATACGGAAATAGGCAGGCTTAATATTACGTGTATTCACTGTATCATGATATTTCGTCCCGCGTCGTCTCATTTCTATGATTACCGTGTTTTTTTGGGTACCTTAAGTATTTTATATGGACCGATAAATTTAAATGATAGGACTTTCCTCCGTGCGTATTTTTTCAGCCACACCCATTGGTTTTCCTGGTACTGAGAGGGATGAAACCTCTTATTAAAATATTTAGCTTGGACCCGTTGATCTTTACCGATATTCTTCGCAGCTGTAGCTAGTACATTTTCTAAAGTCTGTGCCCAGTCGGCGGTTCTTATGTCTGGTTTGTTAAGAACTACATGTGAAGGTTGGCTTGCATGTACTCTGTGGATGACANAACTCCGTGGATGAGATAAAACGGTGTGAATCCCGTTGTTGTATTAACGTTAGTGTTATAATTGAAGATAAATTCTAAATATTTGTCCCAATTCTGTTGGTCGGACTCCGTGTACATTGTTAGATGTTGGCCTATGACCTTATTCCTGGCCTCAGTTAAACCATTAGCCTGCGGATTATAAGCCGTAGTGCATTTGTGAAATGACTTCATTTTGGAATGACGTGCCGCGATCAGATAATAAAAATTTTGGACACCCAAATCTAAGTACTATTGTTTTAATAAATACTGCACACGTCTTAGCATATATGCTTTTGACTGGTGTAACCATGACATAGCGTGTAGCATGTTCGGTCATAACTAAAATGTACTTATTACCATCTTTCGTGGTCGGAAGTGGTCCTTTGGCATCGATCGACCACATTGAAAATATAGGAGGAGGGGGAATGGGCTGCAACTCTCCTGCCGGTTTACTATTAGCACGTTTAGCGCGTTGGTAAGTCTGACACGTTTTAATATATTCCTTGACATCCTTTTGTATTGTTTCCAAGGTATACGCATGTTTTNTGTTGGTAAGTCTGACATGTTTTAGTATATTCCTTGACATCCTTTTGTATTGTTTCCAAGGTATACGCATGTTTTATTTTATCTATAGTTATACAAACTCCAAAATGTCTGTCTCCAACTAACTCGTCGTGATGGGCCATTATAATCTCTGGCACATAATGCTGTGGTACCACTGTTAGATGATGTTCGCCTGATGGCGTATGTACTTTATAATATATTTCCCCGTTAGCTTTTACCCCCATACCTGCGAGATNGTTAGCTGTTACCCCCATACCTGCGAGATAAACGACGAATTCCTGGTGAAACACTATCGGGTTGTGTAAGAGCTTGTTTTAATTTTAAAATAAATGGGTCCTTATCATACTCTCCCTGAAATGGAGACGTGTTTGCCGGAATATGCTGAAGTGGGAATAAAAATAGTTAGCTTTCTGGTTCAATTGATTCAGTCACATTTGTAATCACTGGGGTGAAGTGTACTTTCTCATGACTGGACTTTGCATACAACGCAACATTAGCTACCGGCCGATCACACTGAACAGATTTACTTTGAGCCTTTTCCTCTGACACTATATGAATATTGATCTGATAGTAAGTTGATACTGCGTGTAGTATTAATTGAACTGGAAGGTTATGTAGTTCGTTTTGAATTTTTATCTTAGATATATTATCCAATATATTTCCCACGATACAACAAGTATGGCTATATTCTTCCCAATTTTGGAAGATAAACTTCTTGATTGTACTCTTGACCTCTTCAGTTTTTTCTTTGCAAAAAAATATCACTATTGATAGTGCCTCAAAAATATTATCTGCGTGCGGGGAAATATTAAGTAATGTATAACTTTTATTATTTATTCGCTTCTTGTACATATTTGCGACTTCAGAGTGTGGTACACGAGATAAATAATCAGCTATGATATTATTCCGTCCTTTAACAATTTTAGTTTCAAATGAAAAGTCGCTTAAGGCAGTTGCAAATTTCTGGATACGGTTGTTGTGCTCAGCCATAGATGTGAAATATCTTAGTGATGCGTGATCTGTTTCGACTATAAATTTTCTCCCGTATAAATATTGCCGAAAGTATGTACAAAAATATTTAACCGCTCCTAGTTCTCTTTCTGTCGTCGACCAACTTCTCTCGTTCTGTGCCAGTGATTTTGACGCATAAGCTATAACAAACCGTCGACCCTGGTGGTCTTCCTGTAAGAGTGCTCCACCAACAGCTGTTTTGGACGCATCAAAAACTGAAATTGTTTTCCTGTTGTCTATAAAGGGTGCTAGTACCGGAGGTGAAGTTATAGCTTTCTTTAAATGTAAAAATGCGGGCTGTTGTGGAATATCCCAGTAGAATTTTGTGCATTTTTTTGTTAATTCCGTTAGAGGCTGCGCAATGTTCGAATAGTCAACAATAAATTTTCTTAAGTAATAAGTGAGCCCCAGAAAGGGTCGTAATTGTTTTACGTTTATGGGTGGCGGTGTGTTAACTATTATTTGAATTTTCTCTGGATCTGTTGCTAGACCCTTAGGTGTTAGTTGATGCCCTAGTATTTTTAGTTCCTGGGATGCAAATTTACATTTTCGTGGATTAAGTTTGATCCCAAATTCTCTCATGCGGACAAGTAGTTTTTCAAGATTACGAATGTGTTCATGCAAATAATTTCCTATTACAAATATATCGACCGCGTAACAGATTACTGACTGCCATCTAAGGTCCCCTAACAGTGTGTCGACAAATTCCTGAAAAAACTTTGGGCTGCTTTTCAACCCCATGGGTAATGTACGTTATTGAAACAATCCTATTTGGTCTATAGCAAACGCCAATTTATATAGATCTTCTTGCTTAATGGGAATCGCATAAAATCCGGGAAACATATCTTAACTAGTAATATACTTCGTATTTTGGAGGATTTTAAAATATAGTCCGTTCATGGCAGTGGATAATTTTGGTCTGGAATGAAATTATTAAGTCTCCTGAAATCGGTTACCATCCGTATGATCCTGTCCTTTTTCGGTACGACTAGACACGAAGCGGCATAAGGACTTGTTGATTTTTATATTTTGTTAGTATCTAACATATCTTGGATTTGTATTTGAATAGCTTCTCTCCTTGAATGGGCTATTCTGTATGGTTTACAATGTACGGGATTGGTGGTTGTTAAATCAATTTTAATGTGATATTTTCGTGTTTCAGTTAATTCTGTAATCTTAAACGCGAATCTGTCTTCATATTTCTGTAATAGTGTTTGAATTTCCTCTTTTTCCTCTGGGTGTAAAGCTGGATTTATGTTTTCATATGGTAGTTGGTGGTCGTCAGGCTCTAAATTTTGCATTTGTTGGATTGTGTTGAAAAAGANATTGTGTTGAATAAGAAAACACTATTTTCGCCATCCAGATCAATAAATGGAACTGTAATGATTTTATCGTACGTATGTCTAAGTGTTGCGACTCTCGCATACAAATCTGGGATTAAACTGTGTTTCCTAATAAAGTCAGACCCTATTATGGTGTCAGCTTGAAGGTTTTCAATGACTAGAAATTCATGTGTGTATGTGTGCCCTTCAATGTGGAAAGTTAAATTTATATAGTAGCGAGGGGATTGCAGTTCGTCTGTCGCTGCCATTATTTTAAAGGGTTGTGAAAGTGGTTTTAGTTTATGACTTCCTACCATGGTTGCGGCTATGGATGACTTGGAACATCCTGCATCAATTAAAGATAAAAACGTGTTGTCTTTCGTGTTAATGATGATTTTCAGTGTGGCGCCTACATTCTCTGTGATTTTCATGATTTCTACATGGACTGGCTTTTTTGCCTTGTAGCTGGCCTGTTTTGTTGCTTTATGGAAGTTTTTCACCCTCAGCGTCGGTATCTTAGGTTCTCTAACTTTGCTGTGGTTTGCGTATGCCTGCTTACCTACAGTGCATGAACTATGTGGTGTAGTAACTGTATGTTTGCGTTGAAAACTTTTAAACCTACCACGCATGTCCGTTTGCCACTCTATATCTTTCTTGGAAAACATTGGGCAGACGGTGGAACATTGTCCCTCGTAGCAACATAATGTGCAGGTATGTGCGAATTCGTGCTGTGGCCCGTATTTTACCGCGGCATATTGCCGTACTACTTTCTGCGCTGGACCTTGTTGTATTACATTTTCTATGTGCTGCGGATTACTTTGCCTTCTGTTAGGTATTTCCCTAGTTGGAACAGTACGAGGGGGGTACGGAGCCGGTTTACCGGCCTGTTTTGTCAACGTCTCTTCTTTTGTTAAATACATGGGGTACCTGCTTTCGGTTGTTAGTTTGATACTGTTGCGAATACCGCCTTCTTTCAAACTCTATTGTACATGGCTATCGTGGTGTGATAGCCCGGCTTGCATACCTGTTACCTATCAGTGTTCGTATACACGGCTTCTGTTGCGGTCTGACTGATAAACATGTGGCACTAGGCTTACAAAATTGACTTGCTATGTTCGCATATGTGTGCCTGGGCTTGTCCCCTTGTTTGGGTTGAAGGGTGCAAGGTNCGGCTTCTGTTGCGGTCTGACTGATAAACATGTCGCACTAGGCTTACAAAATTGACTCGCTATGTTCGCATATGTGTGCCTGGGCTTGTCCCCTTATTTGGGTTGAATGGTGCAGGGTGTATAGGGGAAAACTACATCCTGTACTCCCCGTTTTTTTAATTATTAAATGTTTTTGCATGAGGCGTAGGATACGATCGATTCATGATTGGTTGGGGGCAATAGTATGGGTATGACGGTGCTGAACTGTGGAACGGGTACGGTGGAACTTGAAACATGGAAGGCGCATTCATCGCGGGCGCACTGTATGTANTTATGATAGTTAAGCAGAATAAGCAATTAATCTCCAAGCACATGCAATTACTAAACCCAACTACTGGTTAGTACAGTAACTATACTGCAGAAAAAGTTAATAAATGAGTGATCCGAAGAAAGNAGCACATGCAATTACTAAACCCAACTACTGGTTAGTACAGTAACTATACTGCAGAAAAAGTTAATAAATGAGTGATCCGAAGAAAGTGGGTGGGTGGGGGATATAGGAGGTGGGTTTGACTCGCTTTGACTCTTAGAAAATGTTAAGAGTAAGGAAAACAGGAAAGATTAGATAATTAAAAGGATTGTTTGAATTGACTAATATAGACTTTACTTATTGTAAAGTGGGAAGATTATACAATGCTATTCAATTAAAGTTAAGTCCAACGGGAGTGAAAGGGAAGGACTTAAGGGAGGTTGTGAGTAAGAAGGAGGATCACTTAGAATGGAAAGGAACTTACACCAGCCTCGCACCCGGACCCTCTGGCGGAAACTGCTCAAGGAACAGCCGCGGTCTTGTCTGAAGTTCGTAGGAGACGACGACCCCTCTCGGCCGTAGACGCCTGTATGACTCTTCTCGCCCCACCACGTGACTATTGACGTACTGTGATTTGATTGGCTCCCCTTGCGCGTCGGCGGCAGGCTCCTCCGGGTTGACTGCTCTTCTTAGGTAAAATGCTCTTAGATCAGCACTGGCTCAGCGTATCCCCTGTTGCCACGCATTGTGCGGTTCATTCTCCCCTGATTGCTGCAATCACCCTCAGTCTGCCGTTTTGATATTCCAGCACTTCTGAGGCGTCTTCGCGCCATTGTTATATCGTTGCTGAATTCGGTTCCTGCCTGGTGTTGATGAACTCTGTGGCATTGCTCTTAGGTAGATGCTTAGTTAGGCATTTCACACCGGGACTCAACTGTAACAGCGTGCAAGACCGGTAACCAAAACTATTCTGTTTCAAAGAAATGTTTTTCGCACGTCAACAGCCACTAAANGTAACAGCGTGCAAGACCGGTAACCAAAACTATTCTGTTTCAAAGAAATGTTTTTCGCACGTCAACAGCCACTAAAGATGGATGCATGTCAATTTCAATGTACGAACGACTCACATTTAAAAATCAGGGAATTNGTCAACAGCCACTAAAGATGGATGCATGTCAATTTCAATGTACGAACGACTCACATTTAAAAATCAGGGAATTTTTCCCGAACCAGTTTTTAATCAGTAATATACCTTCACCGATATATATAGACTGCTTAAATGACACAATATACAAATTCAATCATGAGTCCATAGGGACAATAGAATTAAATCTTTCATGACACTGCGAATTAAGAACGGCACATAACGTGATTATTCAGAAAACACACATTTGCGACACACGAGTAACGAACACATCACAAGTAAATATTGTCGTCCCAATTCNGTGATTATTCAGAAAACACACATTTGCGACACACGAGTAACGAACACATCACAAGTAAATATTGTCGTCCCAATTCACTGGCTCTGCAACACTTATTTCCAACCTGACCAACTGCAAATATATATGGGAATACACGTTTCGAACATATCCCACTTGTTACACACGGACTGGCGCATACACTCCCATTGGGATCAAGTCAACACCATTTTAAACCATGATAGAATTTGACGTAAACCGCACNGGACTGGCGCATACACTCCCATTGGGATCAAGTCAACACCATTTTAAACCATGATAGAATTTGACGTAAACCGCATGTTTACGAGTCCTTTATGCCCACTGTGACCGCCACAGATATGTCCACAAACCAGACACACCACACAGACGAGTGGTTATGTGCATGAGTGAGGGTGTGCATAAGTGTTTCTAATTTATTCCGTGTCAGTGTATTTCATCAGTATATCATCATCAGTGTATTTATTATAGTGTCAGAGTAGATAGTTACTATCAGTTGTTTTGTCACCATCAGAGACAGTCTGCACAGCCACAGCCAGAGACATGTGACATTTTACATTTGGCAGTACTGTGGCTGGTACAATAGAAACATTTGGAATAAGTATTATCATTTTCATTGTGTATTGTTTTAGGGAAAATTATGTAATCTTAGTTTAAGTTAATTCATGTCCCTTTTCATATAATTATCATTTTTAGTGTATATTGTGTTTCATCGCTTCACCGCGTGGCATTGGCTGCGCTCAGGTAGCTTAAGCCGGCGCAAGCTTCCCCCCAGTACTCGTCAGCACTTCAATGGACCCGGACGCGTAAGCTCTCTCGCTCCGCAGAAGCCCTAGCAAAGACATCATCAGTTGAATTTGTATCCAGTCACATCCATCGTATTTTGAATCATTATTTACGTCTGTTTCATTATTTGACTTGCATACAGCCAAGGGGAGAGCGACGTTATTGTTTATCGGGAATTGTTAAGTGCATCGGAGTTTTACATTGTAAAGACCATGTGGTCGCTCGCAGTGTCCGGGCCATTCAGGCCACGTGTCTTGTGTTATAGTTGTGTGTACAGTAGCGAGTCTCAGGTAATAAATACCTCAAACACGCATCGTTTGTTTTATTTATAATTAATTAAGGCATGCGAGGTGGCCCACAGCCTCGCTATCGTATGTGACAGAGTGTTCACCAGAGCCCCCTAGACTGTTGACCCGAAGCGGCCCTCATCTCATCAGCTCACCGCAGAGCTGTGGAGCCGGGCACATACATATCACTTCACAACTCTGGGAACACCGCAGGTCAAGTTGGCTTTTTCACCGTAGCCAAGCTTGGCCACGTCAAATTGAGTTTCACGACGAGTACAATTACGTATTCACGCCCATGATTACACTACCACAATATACCTATTTCATAACGACAGTTATTGCAATACTAATAGGGGTATGTATTTTCCTATATTGCCGAATTTGTCAGATGGCACTGATTTTACGGCAAACATAGTTAACCCTCACGAATCATAATACATAAGCCACTACTGAAGTGAATATGTCTACCAGTCGTCTCTTCCCTAATTGTCTCTTAAATCTCATTCTCTTCCCTTTATCCTATTACGCATAACGCACTGCGCCACAGCACCACGTCGAACCAAGGAAACTGAAACAAGATCGAGTCGCCCGACGCCTGCAATGGAACAGTTTTCCGTCATAATGTCTTCCTCTTCGTGCGGTAAGCACTGAGACTCCCAACCCGTATGACTGCCAGAATGGACTAACATGAACTGACGCTCATGGTAGAGCTGCAGTTGGAAGCTGAAAAGGACACCGGATGTCATATCAGCGCATCTCTCGGATCCGTGAGTGGCACGATACTGCACGCTCACCAACTTCTTCTAAAGTAAAACAAACTGCTGCTTCACGGCGGTAAAAGATCTGATTTAAGGCATTAACAAATATAGCAACAATTAAGTTTTCAAGACAGGTAACATGTACAGTAATACTTAGCAGTAGATGAATAAATTATTTTTAAAATAGTAAGAAACAACATTTTTAAAAGCAATTTGATACATACTTTGTGAAGCATTATCTAATACAGATGCCACTTTGTGTACATCAGTTATGCGTCAGAATTGGACTATCCAATACTTGGTTTGAGAAGTATCGGTGAAGCAAGTCAGTGTCACAGTGTCCTAAAAGGATGATTCGGATATATAAAGGAACGATCCGTACAGCGTGATAAGTACTGAAGTGCGTGGACGCTTTTATTCATGGAAATGGTGTTTATACTTTCAATCAGTTCTTTGTCAATGAAAAGGGATCTACTAGTTGGGTAATTCATGTCATAGTTATACCAAAATGTATATATTTTTTTAAATAGCCGTAGTAGGAATTATGTATTCAGATGCTTGTACACTTCTGTACAATTGTTATGAAACTACATTGTGAGTAGTTGTGTGCACCTTAATGCGAACACAGCAGGAGACTGTTCTCAGTGCACACATGAGCTGCCTTCTGGAGATTTTTTTTAAATAACTCACCAAGGTTGTAAACTTTATACTGTTCAAAGTCGGGCAGCAGGTTTTCACGGCCGTTTGTACTTACCCGAGAGTGTTTGTTCAACATTACGATATGAAACAGTAAAATGTAAAGACAGTCAAATAGTATGTTTGTCTAGTCACTTTTACTCATGTTCATTTTAAACTAATATTCTGTCTATATTGTATTTTATATGACATGATGCCTATGTACGATGACGGAAAAGTGTCTGGTAATGTATGTATACAATAATATACGTCCAACATCTGTTCGCCATCCCTACCCCTTCCTTTCACCACGGTCACGCCTCGCACAAGACAGCGGATGGAGGAGCCCGATGTCACCGGTCAGCAATGTCACTGCCAGCCCCCCACGTGTGCGCAGAGTCCACCAGATGGCGGCGAACCATCAGTGTGACTAACATATCTTTTATGCCATTCTCCAAAACACTTATTACGTGTAACTCTTCTATAATAATTACAGAGCGATTCTCAAATCTCTAACAACCTTCCTTAAGTCCTTCCTTTTCACTTCCGTTGGACTTAACTTTAATTGGATATCACTGTATACTCTTCCAACTTTAGAGCAAGTAAAGTCTTTATTAATCATTTCAACCAATCCTTTTAATTATCTTAGCTTATTCTGTTTTCCTTAAACTTAACCTTTCCTAACAGTTTTATAAGCCACCCAGGCTCATAACAGTTTGTTTATCGTGCAGTGCGCCTACAGATTATTTTTAGATGGTGCAGTTTACTGTAACCGCTGACCTACTAGAGGCTAGGCTCGAGATAATCAGTTTCCTGGCCGGCTCCAGTATCCAGAAATGTGTGCCGCGATTGACAAAGCTACGAGGCGTAGTTGAAGAGGCGAGTTCCTCGTCATAGGTGTTGTCGATTCACAAGCTGCGACGCGAATGCGAATTGTTCGACGATGAAATTCATTCCGTATTTCAATTTAAAGAATACTCTTTCTGGAGAGCACTCTTTCGCACAACCTGGCGAGAGCACTGCTTCGCGCTCTCTCACGTTCTCGCTCTGTGGAACTGAGTCAAACACACTCTAGTTTCTCTCCGACGACATATAGACAGTTAATGCCGAAATGCAGGAAATCATGTTAAGCTAAAATCGTAATCATAGCTATTGTAAATAACATACATGTGTTCAAAATAATTCACAAATAATTATAACACTACCAGAATAACTATTAGTGCATAAAATACTATATTTTGGTTTTTCATATTACCGACATGTTGCAGCAAAGTGACAAAAAAAACGAGACTTTGTTAGAAACCCGTATTTATATTTTTATAAATACGTGTTAAATAAGTTTTTACGTTGTTAAAAACAATTCAAATTATCCTCTTACAGGTAAAATGCGACGAGGTTTCGGCTCAGAAAGGTACTATAACCTTATTGAAACATGAAAATAATATAAACAAATATGGTGCGTGGTCAGAGAGTGCGAGAGAGCGCCTGCGAGGACACAACTTCGTGCTCTCTGTCTTTGTGCTCTCATTTTTTCGCACTCTCTCCTAAGAATTGAGACGACCAGAGAGCATTCTATCTGACGTCATAATTACGTGGTCCCGAGAGCGAGAGCACGAGAGAACGCTCTCTGGGCAATTGAGACACGGCCTCAATTGGTGTTGCATTGTCATAGGACAGGACGAAAATATATTTCTGAATATCATTTTGACTGAACAGCTGACTTGAATTATATTCGAGGAATTTTGACACATACAATTATAAAGCTCAAAGCATGAAAATAGCTAGACGAAAATCCCATTATAAAATGTTAGGAATACATCATAATACTTGATTTAAAATATAACTAACGAGAACATACAGAATTATATTGGTTTTTGTTAAAAAAAAAAAGTAGTTTGGTAGCATTCACACTTTTTTTGTTTCTCTTGCCTTTTTTTAACGATTGTATATTTTAGCCAAATAATGTTTTGTGAACCACAATTAATGCTACAGTAGAGAAATAAATGTCTACACAAGGGAAGCGTAAGTTACTACTACTACAACAACACTGTGGTGCAGATGTCTATTACAAAACAAGTGCATTAAATAGTAACAATCGCGATGCAGCGAGAGGCAAGCGAAAGCAGAACGACGAAAGCTGTATGGCCTGTGTGAAAATTTCATTTTTAAACAGTTGCAGTTTTGAGCAGACTATGCCTTTTGGTAGTATACTACTTTTAACTATTAAAAACCCACTTTAATTAAGGTTTTAGTCATTGCAAACAAAAGAATTCACGATGTGTGCTACACTTAAGTCGACACGACATTTGCTTCGTTATCACAGCCTATGAGCTGTAGGCTATATGCTAGGCTACAGTTATATGAACCTATTATGACCTAGAACAGTAAAACTGTTTGCGAATCACAAACCCACAGATAAGATCATTGGTCATTGAGCTTCGCAGTGTGAAGTACACGCCAAAAATTACCCCATGTGCATAATGTACACAATTGTGTATGCTGCACCTGATTGGGCAAATAACATTAAAAGAAGATAATTTTTAACGTTTACAAACTAATTTAATTATTTGCTGTACATAAGTTATTTTTCCAACATTGGTATAACAATTCTACTCTATCCCTATATTATAGTGGTTCCAATTCCCTTATTATATTTTCGCCCCCCAGAGGCGATGTTCCATAAAGTTACTCTGCGAGTTAACTTAATAGTGCTTTCCTCAACTGTTACTCTGTGTTACTTTGCTCTACTCTCGGAGTAAGGTTTTGGAACGCCATCCTGTATGTGTTGGAGTGGACATCCCCTAGACATGGTTGGGGTGTGCTGTAGTGCAAGCCAATTCCACGAAAAGTTGAGTTGCTCAGCAGAGTTGTTTACTCATCGTCAGGCCACTGTGATGGTTACGAAATGTGGTAGCATGTTTAAATAATATTTTTGTCGTATGGCTTGTTACCTGCTCCGTTTTTACGCTAAACTGCTTATCGGGAAACGACATACACACAAATTAATGCAAAAAAATATATGCATGAAGTGTGGCACGAATCCATGACATATGTATTTTCAGAAAATTAAATTGACTACTACATCTTATCCATATATGTTTGTAGAGTGGTTTTAATTTGTAATTGGTTCAAATCATATGGCATGTGAGTTGCCAAAGTACTGCAAAATTGAATTTCTTGCGGCAAAGATATTATTATTAATTCTTTCAGCCTTGGTTTTGTGTTGTATTGCACAGAATGAACAAAACCGTTTTCGCGGTGCATAGGGAATTCGTATGCACACCACATCAAATTCCCAATACTGATATGTTTGCAACTATTAGTTGGATTTAAATTGCTGTTAGCTGACATGACATTCCATACTGACACGAACCTTATTTGCTTGCAAAATGCAT
This sequence comes from Clitarchus hookeri, assembly GCA_002778355.1. Taxonomy (NCBI): domain Eukaryota; kingdom Metazoa; phylum Arthropoda; class Insecta; order Phasmatodea; family Phasmatidae; genus Clitarchus; species Clitarchus hookeri. The sequence goes on from NQII01008258.1 coordinate 72,337, forward strand.
ATAATAATATGATTTTCCCCTTGGGATATGCAAATAATGCACCAGATTGTCGTTACAACTTATGTAGACTTTATGTTTGTCTTTAGCTTACTTTGTTTTAAAAGCTGTCGCATAATGGAACTCTATTTATTTTTTCTTTTTATAAATGTGGTTTAAATATATCTCACATTAATAGTATTCTCTCGCATGTTATTTATGAATTCAGATAACATACTCGGGGAAATTAAAAAAATATATATCTAAGAACATGAAGACAGAAACCAGAATGAATTGGGGCAGAGGTAAATATCTGAACTCGCATTATGGAATTTCTGGTGTTTAATCCCGGTCCAGCTACCCTGAATTATGGGACGTGTGACTTAAACAAGCTATTGCCGATTTCATCTGGTTTCCTGATATAATTAGTATTACTTGCGCCTCAAATTACCTCGCTGTCGACGAGACGTTTAGTCTAACCCAATGTTAAAAAAAAAAAATTTGGAAAACCGAAATAATATTTTTTTAACCAAATTATAACTCAATGTCACTCAACACCCTTGCCTTTTTTCTTTAATGCCGCAATTTTCTTTAATAGTAACAATTAAAGAACCACATGTTCCAAATAATTTAGGCAACTCAAGAAATTATTATAGACAAAAATCTACATTCTAGAATAACTTTTAAGTTTTAATTATATATTCGTAATTTATAGCACACATGTTCATGTCAAAGTGAGAATTGTTTGCTACAAATGAGTGTATTCTTCAAGATGGATATTAATATAAAAAATAATTAATTAATGAAAATACCCAGTGTCAGTGAAACATTTTGACAGAGCTAAACAGCTGAGGTCTTCAGCACCGATGAGTGTTACGTGAGGTGCAAATGGAACAGCGATGGAATGCAATGGTGTGAGAAATGGGAGTACCCCGATAAAAAACCCGGACAGTGGCAACGACCCTTGCGTATTCCACTGGTGAAAAATCGGGGTGTGCCCGCCAGGAATCAAACCCGATTCACAATGGTAGGAGGCAAGTAAAGTACCTTAGTACTAGGCTTATTATAATACACAGAAGTTTTCTATATAGACATAGCCAAGACTGCTCGTTTTATTTGCAAGTTAAACATGTGTATTCAGACTTGAGATATAGATAAAATAACTTCTGGTTCGGAAAAGTGTTACGGTGAGCTCTGTTTAAGTTAAAGTGTGGTAGCTTGCAAGAGTTTTAATAATAGATTTGTTAAGCACATTTTATCAAAATAAATCATATTTTCCTTATAAATTATTATTTTACAAAAGTAACCTTATTTTTGCTATATAATAGTTTACTGAAATTAAAACAATTTTTAGTCTTTCGGTTTATATGTGAATGGTTATTTAACAGGACGACATGTCACAAACACTCTTGGGGAGCAGAATCGTTTTTTTTTTACATAATTAATTATTTTCTCCAACATGTAAATAGTCATCAGCGCTTTAGAATTATTGTATTACTCGGTTTTTACAGATACATTTAAAATTCAAACTTTCTTTTCTGATTGGCCGGAAGCGAGGTCTTCTCAGAAGCCGAAGGCTCTCACATGAGTGTGTAAATAGGAAGTGTGTACGAGGGTCTTTGATCCATATGTAGACGACCAACTGCAAACACACCACGAGTAACGACAATTGACAAGATCACTTCCTGATGTCATCCAGCTGCACTAAGAGTTTGAATCCCTAATGTCGTTATGAGGAATAGTTCAGAAAATTATGGGATTTGATCACTGGGCCGGATGTGTTCCTTAAACCATCCCTACATGACACCCCATTTCTGCTACCTTCTGTTATACCTTTGGGCGCACCAGAAGGCATACAATTTTCTATAGCAGGTGTAGAATAAAAATAATGCATCTGTTAATACCCAAACATTATCTAAAGTGCTAACAGAACATTTAAATTGCAGGAAAAAACAACTCGCAAATGGCAAATATTCCACAATTGGCAGGGGTACAAATGCAATCAAATATTATATGTAGGTGTTTTGTGGTACATTCAAAAAGTATTAAGATAGCTTTTTTTCCCTGAAGAAAGACTGCATTTATTTAAGTTCCTGTGCACGAGTAGTAGATTATTAATGTATGGAAAATTATGTTAGTAACTTTACTGCTTATGTATAATAAGAAGTTACTGTATTCACAATTATATACAATGGTCATTTACGCAACTAATTAAAACACTATTAAATTATTTAAATAATTAACTTTAACAAGCATAATATTCAATCTTGTGCTTTGCATAATTAAACAAGATTTTACTGTTAGAAGGCCAAAAGAAGGCAAAAATATCTCAATACCAGAAATATGCCTTTTGTTTGTATGGGTTAACATCATTCATGCTACACAGCTCAAATTACCTAATGAGATACACGAACAACGATCTCAGTTATGGCGTTTTATTGTATATACCAAAAAAACTATAGTTATCACATATTCTTTAAGTTGTGTTGATTGTTTTATTATGATCATGGGATTAAATCGAAATATTTCTCGTTACTTAAGCATGCATTAAGTTTCATTTGTACATAAATACGTTTTAAGAAACCCGCAATCTTTCCTAAACGGATTTAGACAACTTGAGGTTGTTACTCGGGTGTACGCCATCTTGTCTGTCATGGCTCTGTGGGTATAGCGGAAATTATGCGGGTGCATCAATAGGAACAGTGTCGTTTCCCCTCTGACAGGAGGTTNTAAATACGTTTTAAGAAACCCGCAATCTTTCCTAAACGGACTTAGACAACTTGAGGTTGTTACTCGGGTGTACGCCACCTTGTCTGTTATGGCTCTGTGGGTATAGCGGAAATTATGCGGGTGCATCAATAGGAACAGTGTCGTTTCCCCTCTGACAGGAGATTCTATTGCTTCTTAAAATACTTGAAAATATAAGGCAGGGTTTTTGTTTACAAACCAGTGACACACATGCCATTTTGTAAGTGTACTGCACAGCACTACGTACAAGAAACACATAGTGTTGAAGAAGCCTAACTTTAAATGCTTTCGATCACCTGAGGATCCGGAAGGATGAATCGGCGAATGGATCTATAAACTGACCGAATGTCCAACTGACCGAATGTGAAACTGATTGAATGGACGTGGACAACTCTGCGTGGTCTGGCACATTGACTGTCATCACCTCATCGGCCCAAAGTCGCTGCATCAGTGTGGCCAGCAGAACATGCACTTCGTGTGTCCCGATGTGTATTCACATCGTTCTCTTGGGAACTGGTCATGACCCGATACTGAGTGATCCAACCTAGTGCCTGTGGTTTCCGTGGAGAGATCTGTGTAATTAGAATAGGAATTAAATGTTAGAATGTGTAATAAATAGCATTCGAATTTATCGCCCTTGGGAAAGTGATCGTGAAATTTGTCCTTAGGGGATTACAAAGTATTCTCAAAATAAATGCATGCCACATGAATATCTAATGAGGTGTAAAGTAGCAAGGTTAGGGTATTTGAAGTTTTCTGTATAATTTTCCCAGAACAATTCTGTGTCTAATCAAGCCAATTAGTGATGTGGTAAATAATTAGTATTTCTTTCAACCTGACTGTTCTGGTTGTATTGTCCCCAAAACTTCACAGGCCTAATTTTCACCTGTGCTCTACAAGGCATCACATAATCATGTATGGTTTTGAAATTAGTGCTTAAGTCAGAACTTATAACTCTACAGGTTTTTAGAAAACTAGCTCACAACTATTCAGTGATTTATGTGTATTTGTTTCACGTTCTATGTTAATGATGTCAGTTAATTAAATTACCTCGCAGAGTGGAGCGAGCTCTCTGCAACGACGCCGCTCGCCCACGCCATCTCCGACAGTCTTATTCCAAGTTTCTTAGGATCTGCATGTGCGTCGCATCGTGGAGGGCTTTCAAACTTTATTCTGAACACTTAACTGCGATAGGTTAACGTAATTTACTGGAAATTTTATTTAGTTTACTAACAATCGTCCTCACGTTCGCAACAAACCTCCATCAGCTCATTTTACCGTCCCCAGAGGTTTTATTACCGAAAATTGTGAGTTCTGATTTCGGGTCCTTGCCCTATCTGGGCAGTCATCGATGCCTTAAGGAGGTATCCTTCATTTATAAGGTGTAAGGTAATATTAAGGTGTACTGGGGGGCCTGAATACCCCGGCTATATACTATGTTTTCCTGTAAATTTCTACAGCCACATTGTTGTTCGCATCATGATCTTGAGAACTGTGACTTCATGCTTACCAAGTGAACTGGCGCCCATTCTACCCGAAATAGACATTGTGTAATATTCAGTTTTTTTTTTTAACGTAGTCGCCAGACGACATCCGTATAACTATCCCTGACCGCTCAGGTAATGTTTCCTTTCGTTCTGTCCACCTCGGCGAGAGCAGTGCTACTGCCACACGAACAACATCCCCAAAAAGTTCTTCCGGTAATACGAACAGAAGAGAGAGTGAAAAGAGCAGAAATAGTAGGAAGAACACACCACGTAAACAAATATTTAGTATTACTTTTTCAGCGTGGTACGTAGGGTAACTGAAAATGGCAGGAAGGTTAGTCAAAATAAACAAACTGATAGGAAATGTCAACGTTCTGGTTACAGATACACACAGCAAGATTACAAATGTTGAGGTTAAAATTAGTATTCTTCTATTCAAGTTAACTGAATAATTTTTGCATTTTCGACGTATTGTTTATGATTAGTTTATGGTAAGTAAAGCTGTATATGAACATAAATATTTTTTTGAAATAAAGAATTATTTAAGGAAAGTGATAAATATCTTATGGATTTTAAGTTTGTTGATTCATCAGTATATATTTGTAACGACAGCATGGTATCCCTACAAACTAATGCCTGGTGCATATGGGATGATTTTTCTTGCAAGTTTCACTAAGATAGTATTTAAGAGCTAGGCAAAAAGCTATATAACTTGATTACTTGCAAGGTCCGTCACTAGTTTTCCCGACATGGTACATGTTTTCTTGCTAGATATTCTGTCAACTAGTAACACGGACGCCATACAATTTTTAATTGCTGGCGAAAATAATATGCAATGAACTCTGTATGGCGAAGAAACATAGCTGTTATTACACTTATTTCAGTTTTGGATCATGAAAATAAAAATTATATTCATAATAAACGATTGAGGACAAGATAATCGTTAGCATGAAGGAACGAAACCTGGCAGTGTTTTTAATAGAATTCGGTTGAGTACACAGGCAAACTCAAACATGTTTAATAACATATTTCTTATTTGTTGTAGTTAACACTGCCCAAACAATCATGTTGCAATTTAAATAAAGACACGTAACACATTTCCTTGCTCTCGTTAGCTGAGAACGGAAACTAGTAAAGTACCATGAAGGGAAAATAGAACCATTCCAATCACCGAAAATAGTAGACTAGCCAGCAAAACTGCATGTAGGCATGACTATTTCCAGAAGAAGCACTTGTTCAGCAGCAAGCAAGACTCCACACATGCCATATCGTACTGAATATCGTTCTGTGTTTGGCGGACATGATGGTGTGGTTTATGTCTTTTTCGCCGTCTGCGCATGTACCCAACATCGAATTACACAAAACAACCAACTGTGAATGTTACATGGTCACCAGTAATGAAATGTTTGGTTATTTCTTAATTTTTAAATTACAAGCACTATTATATGCATAGAATATTTTTCCCAAATTAAATTTAAGCAAACTGCATTACAAATCGGTGCAAGGAAGTATGCATACTTTTCAAAGCAAATGTTTATTTATCTGTATACTAAATTAAAATCCTGGCCACGCAGTTTTCACTAGACGTTTTGGCAGAAAATCTGTTCAGTTGCGTTACACGGAGATTGTTTGAGTGCAGCCATCGAGATCTGTAAATCTCATCTTTTTTCCAAGGTATTTAATCATGAGTATTTTAAAATGATGGTTTTGTTTTTTTTTTCATCTGTTTCACTACTCTCTTAGTAATGATTTCGAATGTTGCCCTTGCTCTGATGTGATCTTCCGGATATCTTGGGGGCGGCCAATAAAAACACAGAAGTTCGGTGTTTTCGGCGGGAAAGGTTTATTTACCATTTTATAAACATTAGAAATATTAAAAAGGTATGAGTATGCTCATGTGTATGAAAATGTATGTTAAGAGAAATAATCTTCTCTGCTAGAAAATACCTGTTTTGAATAATAATCACTTTAATATGGATTTGTTTCACGAAGTTAGCTTAGCAAGAAGTGAACAGGGCAGACTTGTCACAAGTTTCATTGGCTGAACTTAAGAATTATGTGAATTATAAATTGCAAATCTATTAGATTTAATTCCGTTTGCAAGAACCTTGATTACGGCATAAAAGTGTAATTGNGTGTAATTGCTCCCGGATTTTCGCTCGTGGGAATTGTGCTGGTCGATTCCGTTGTTCGGCAGGTTATCCCTGGGTCTCCCGTTTCCCCCGCCTTTGCATTACGACGCTGCTCTATATTCATATTGTTTCACCATAATCTGCCCTCAAGGCTTCGTTAAGAGCTGGTAAATCTTCCCACTCTACTGCATAAAGCTGATTTCACAATAGCCAGTGGAAGTAAGTTTTATATTTTATTCTGTTTTCACAATACTCCGACGAAATCTGCCAGACAAGCGAGGTAGTTGACTGTTGGAAAATCCTAAAACGGCAAGTTATGCATATAATGGCCAATATTTACTTTCAATAAATGCACAATAAAGTGAATGATGGGTAATTATCTAGTTTAGGGGCTTTTCTGCAAAAAAAAAAAACCCCGAAAAGTGGTATATTTCGACTCTACTAATNAAAAAAAACTCCAGAAAGTGGTATATTTCGACTCTACTAATAACGTAGAACACGAATATACTAGGGGCATTAACGTACGACGAATTTCCTAACATGTACCCACCTAACCTAACAGAATCTAACTCCACGATGGGTGAATCACTATTTTACGTTTTTAAACTAACCTAGGATTGTAGGGCTCTAAACTAACCTAAGATTGTAAGGTTGTACAGTAATATAAGATTATTCAATATTAAAAAAATCTCTGATCAATACCCTACAATCACAGACTACATGGGACTCCTATAATCCTACGTTATTTTAAATAACTACAATCCTAGGTTAGTTAAAATCGCTACAATCCTAGGTTAGTTTA
>NQII01008259.1:0-14944 GCA_002778355.1 Clitarchus hookeri
AGTATGTACCACCTGCGTGTCTGACAATACATTATTGCACTTTTATGTAATATTACCTATCTCCTTTCTTGTTCCTTTCCATAAGAATAGTAAAATGTAATGCGGTGATATTTCTAGGAATGTATTTGTTCATGTCTGACGTATCTTTATTTATAGTTTGCATGACCATGAATATGTTTATATCATTATAACGTGCTCGTGTCCGAAATTTTTAAATTGAAGTTTACAACTAATTTCGACGTTATTGCTTATAACGTTAGAGGTGGCATAAAAAGTACAAAAGTATGACGTAAAGGAAAGGCTGCCATAAAGATAAATGGGATTCTGAAGAAAAACGGCAATAAATTCCAGGGGAAAAAAAAAATACGTATTTTACAACGACGCAATTAAGAAACAACCAAACACGTAATACATTGGGTTATTTTTCAAAGGTTGGTTTCAAAAGTGATTTTTCAAAGGTTGGTTTCAAAGTGTGGAGAGGCCGCGAATAGAGTATAGCTGGCGCCAGTGTCCTTTCGCGTAAAAATTGGAGCACACAGTTGANAAAGTGTGGAGAGGCCGCGAATAGAGTATAGCTGGCGCCAGTGTCCTTTCGCGTAAAAATTGGAGCACACAGTTGACTTCAATGCTATACACACACCTCAGCTGTTGTTTTACTTCCATTGGCTGCTGGTGCCGTGTCCGTCTTTGACCAAGCCACTCAGGATTAAGTAACTCCCGACACTGAAGCTTCGTGATTCGTGCGCAAACGGTTAACACGTGCCAGAACATTTCTTAGCCAATCACAGAAGCTGGACTCGATATCTTTTCGATAAATATCACAGCCGCAAACTATAGCGCATGTGTGGTAACCCTGAGAGTAGGACCGCGGCCCCGGCGAAGACAGCGCGAACAGACCGTAGGGGAGGCGAGTGAAGGAGGCAGTCGCCGGCACGCACCCCTTCCTGCGAGGTGTGGTCGTNGCGCGAACAGACCGTAGGGGAGGCGAGTGAAGGAGGCAGTCGCCGGCACGCACCCCTTCCTGCGAGGTGTGGTCGCAGTAGTCCTGATGCCCGGTCAAGTACCCGAAGTGCGAGTCGAAGCCTCGCCTGGTGGGCTTGTAGACGGCTTTGTAGTAGCCCAGGTGCCACTTGCCGACGACGTGCGTCGCGTAGTCCAGCTCTTTCAGGTACCGCGGCAGCAGCTTCTCCTTCAGGGGAAGCCCGTGCGGCTGCGACGCGTACAGCACCCGCTGCATGCCTACGGCACACGCAACACCACTCGTATCCCTCCGCCTCGTGCAAACCAACTTTGACCAAGTCTAGAAAATTACACCAAAGGACAACGCACCGAATTCGTGTGCGCTCGGTTGTGATAATTTTTTGCATAGTAACTATATCTTGCCAGGCACAAGAAACAAACATGTTTAATCACTGTTTTTATTCATATTTATTATACATCAAATATTAAAATTTATAAATGAAATACGGGAAAAACTTAAATTTAACTAAGAATAAGATGCCTTCATGTTAACAAACGAATAAAACCTTTGGCATATTTTGGAAATAACTAAACAACGTCATACAGGGGGTGATTTTTCAGAGGTTTGATTCAAAAAAGTGTGGAGAAACCGCGAATAGACTATAGAGACCTGCATAATTCACGTTATTATTTGATGACACGTTATACTTCAAGCACTTGTATCTTTGAGCTACGTTTGCGATGTTAACGTTAATTAATGTTAACGTCTCCACAGGGAATAATTTATAGATTGGTTCTGTAAATGGCTTTAAGGTTTGATTCAAGAAATTTGAATAAGTTACTTAAGTAGGCAGAAGGAGCACTATATATATAAGGAAGACCCTCACTTTTTTATATATTTCAGTTTCTACTTAACATAACTGCACTCAAACACTTGATCTTCGCATAGAAAATGCATGTAATTTTTCAAACTTACATTATTTGTAATGAAAATACAGGTACCACCATTATTCATGCCATTTCTACAATTTCTACAGAGGGGATAACCAGGAATCTTAATTTGCTTAGCAGAGGATTCAGTTAAATGTGTTTCTGTTAAACATAATGTTTGTACATCCAAGTTGCGTTCTGCGGATAATTTGTCCAAGAACAACGGAAGGCTCATCAATTTTGCTAGATAAACCTCTAATATTTTTATGGAATAAATACAAATTATTTTGTCAAATATTGCGGGTTTTTAAATATGTGTACAATTATTAAATGTTTTAGGTATTGAATGTGAAAGTAAAATTTATTTTTTACATGAATTATACTTTTTTTTAGCAAAAAACATTTCCATGGTTTCCAACGTTTACCTGGATTTTTTTAAATATATCCATGGTCTGTAAGAATCCTACCGGCAATGACCTGATATGTTCCATTGGAAACCAATACCTAAAATAACACACTTTGGTTTCTTCTGCAAACGTCTTAACGTATAATTTAACCCTTAATTTTTCTATTTTTTTTTATTGTATGCTGCGTGCCATGGGTAACTATGTACCAATGATTAAACATTTCACAATGGAGCGCACAAATCATGTGCAGACTTGTCAGAAGGGGAACGGTTCCGCAGGCCACTTTTAAAGAAGTGGAAGTCGAGTTTTCCTAGGCGGATAACATCGATACTCTGCGTGCGCTGTTACGTGGGGAAGTTTTGAAAGAGGGCACGATCTGGAAGTAAAACGCGATTATCCGTTCCTTTTTCATTCAAAATTCTTAAATCTATTTCTCTTGGAATATACAGTAAAATACCTCTTATTAACACGGGTAGCTTGACCGACGTAGTCGAGTTGTTGGTAGTAGGTATTGTCTAACGTCCTAGACTTAGGATTGTTCGAGCCGACTATTATCTATTCAGCTGCATTGCTCAAAGTGCCAGAACATTTGCAGTCAGATTTAAGTGAAGCCATTTTAAGCAAATGGGGGTTTGAAGTACTCTGCATTAAATTATTACAGCAGGTTGGTACCCCAGTCGTTATTTCATGTTTGCATATGAAAATTCTTGAAAATAGTCAAATTTCTACGCACACGATGGAAGGATTCGTGAAAGAAGTAATACGGTTAGTTGCGGTGTTAGGTTGTCCATGTGATGAGGCCTACTTAACTGAGCTCATGTTTTATAATTTCTTGCCCGGCAATCACACATTCTTTTCGTTTGCGAAAAAGCAGCAAAATTTGAAAGAACTGTCGTCGTTAGTTTCTAAGGTTGAGATAACCATAGGAGTTTTTCATAGCAGGCGAGAAGTAGTGGTGAAAAAGTCAAAATTGTAATGTAAATACTGTTCACGCACGAACACCACGGTAGAGAAAAGGGCTTCGTTAAAAAACGGCAACGGTAAAAAGAAGGTAATGAGTTTCGTGGAAAAATGAACTACAGGAAACGTTGAAAAAGACGTGGAAAAGACAAAACGTAAGCGTGACGCGTGTACACAGGCGGTGAGGAGAATGGGTCACGTCAAAATGAAAGTAAACAGAAAAAAGCGACACTACCTCCGCGTGTGTGTTACGTTTGCGGAAATGAAGACCATTTGCAGTTGGGCACAGGCAGTGTGAATCAGTTTTCGTCTAGGGAAAATTAATTTGGGATTATTATTCGTGACATTGCAAATTGGAGTTTCACCAGTAACTGTGTTAATGGATTCAGGTGCTTCCGANAAGTAACTGCGTTAATGGATTCAGGTGCTTCCGAATCATCAACGAGCCATGAAATGTGCAACCAAATTATGCGTGGAAATGCTGTGGGAGTAGTTCATGTTTCACAATGCAAGAGCACCTCTTTTCCCATTGCTAATGGCGGTTTAGTAAATTCGCAGGCTGTAGCAACAATGAAAATTAAGGTTAAAATTTTTTCGTGGAAGATGTAATTTCAGCATTTTAAAGATTTATCATATCCGGTCATACTCAGTATTGATTTTCTGGGGAAGAGTCAATGCTGCGTAGACGTGAAAAATATATGCTTGCATTTTGGGTTTTCTCCTAAGTTTCCTGTTCCGTTAGTAAATAAGCCATCGTACTGCAGCAAAGTGCAGGTGTTTACGTTAGGGGAGCAGCTGGAGGCAGAAATAGAGAAAATTAAATCTGAGTCTGATGACGTGGTTACGATTAAGGTGGGTCATTACATCAAAAATCCGATAGTGTTGAAATTGCGAGATCACGCACCCGTTTTTTCGGTTCCGTACAGAGTGACTCCGCCTAAGGTCCCTATCTTTACACAAAATTTAGGCGGAATTAATACAAGAAGGCATTATTGAAGACTCGTACAGTACGTACGTGAGCCCGTCATTCCTCATTCCTAAAAAAAAAAAAAAAAAAAANTGACTATAGGTTAGTCAATGAAAAAATTTATATTGATCCATACTCAATTCCGGTATTAGACACGGTGTTTCAGTATTTGTGCAAGGCCAAATATTTCACCAATTTGGACATTAATTTGGCGTTTTTTTCCATGTGAGCTACACCTAAATTCTAGAGAACCTTCGGTGTTTTGTACCCCGTAGGGTCTATATCAGTGGACACGTTTGCCGATGTGGGTCAACTGCTGCCCTCAAGCCATGTCGCTAGTTTTGTACCAATTTTTAGGAAAGCATATTCATGACTTTGTGTTCGCTTACATTGATTATTTGTGCGTGCACAGTAACAGCTTAGAGAAGCACCTGGCCCACATACGTTTAGTGTTAAAGGCTTTGCGGGAGGCTGGGTTGACATCGAACCCTGATAAAATAAGTTGGGGCAGAACAGCATGTCAGGTATCTAGGTTACATAATTTCCGATGATCAGATGCGTACTGACCCAGAGAAAATTAAAGCCATTAATAACTTTCCATTTACTAAAAATGTGAAATTCGGCGTTTTTCAGTGATGGTAACTTTTAACGGGAAATTTACACTGATTTTTTTTTATATTGCAGAGGCTTTTAATTTATTGAAGAGAAAAAACACAGATTTTATGTGGGGTGACGAACAGCAAAAAACATTCCAGACCTTAAAAGACCGTTTAACACAACCACCAGTTTTGCAATTGCGACATTTTTATGAGAAATTTTATATCCATTACGACGAAAGTTCTGTTGCTTTAGGAGCGGTGCTCAGCCAGAAGAGAGGCAGTGATTTTGTTCCCTTGGGGCACGCTAGAAAACTTTTGACAGCTGCGTAGCGGAAGTAAATTATCTACGAAAAGGAGTATCTAGCTTGCATATGAGGAACGGAGCATTATTATGATTATTTAGACCACGCGCCGTTCGAGTTGTTTACGGACAACCTAGATTTAAGTTGGCTGTTCAAATCGAATAAACCAGCTTGATGGCTAGCGCGTTGGCTAGTATGACCATCTTGCTTTAAATTCGAAGTTCACCGTATCAAGGGCAAAGATAATTCGGTATCTGATGCGCTATCGCGTATGTTTTGCAGCAACGAGTTTGAGTTGAATGTAGGTGATTCGAGTGAGCCACAGAAAATTAACGTGATACAAGAAATAGTGTCAGATGATGTTGAAACCATGGAATTTGAAATACGTTGCGAAATAATTTTCCTGATGTTTTGTATACATTAAAGAACACCAGAAAAATGACGTAGAATTCCAGAAAATAATGTCAGATAGAGCTTAGTCAGGTTACGCAATTTATAAAGGGTTTATTGGCCGATGGTCGAAAAAGGGAAATTTCATGTGTTTGTACCGGTTAATTTAAGGCCGATGGTGTAAAAGTATTACCACGAGTCCTTTTACGGAGGGCATGTAGGTCGGGATAAAACCATTTCGTGTACAATTGAGATTATTACATGGCCTGATGTGCGAGAAGACATTGAGACATGCGTAAGGGAATGCAGTGCGTGCCAGCAAGCCAAACCGAAAAATCGAAAGCAGGAAGGAAAATATTCCGTGTCTCCCGCTGAATATGTGTGGGAAAGGGTGTACCTGGATGTTATGGGGCCTTTACCGCGTAGTAAGTCTTGCAAAGTTTACTTGTTGGTGGCGATCGACAGTTTCAGCAAATTCAGTTTGTTTTTTCCGCTGCGGACAATTAAAGTTGTTGAAATGAAGGTAATTTTTTTATCATCTGTTTTGCGTTTTTGGAACACCTGCGTTTGAAGTCACGGTCAATGCGTTGTATTTTGTGTCCCAAAAAATTCTACGACTTAATGTTTACGTGGGGAGTGAAATTAATAAATACTCCCCCTTACTACCCGCAGGTGAACTTGGTGGAAAGAGTCAACCGGAACATTAAAGTGGCCCTGCGTTGTTTCCAGTTAGAAACACACAGAGAGAGAGAGAGAGAGAGAGAGAGAGAGAGAGAGAGAATGGTGCACCATTTTGTACAATCTTGTTATGTGTTTTAACAACGTAATACATAGTGCCCACAAGCGAACTCCATCTGAAGTCATTTTGAGAAGGCAACTTTTACATCCTCTTTTAAATGCATGGTCTTTGCAACTATTATATGTGGAAAATGTAGCTATCAGGGATATGTTAAAATTGCAGGAAGAAGTTACGCAAAATTTACTGGTTTACCACAAGAAAATGGAAAACAAGACGAATTTACAACGTAAAAATGTTACGTATCGTAGTGGTGATTCGGTTCTGATTCAAACGCATTTTCTTAGCTCTAAATTGATTATTTTAGTTCAAAGTTAACGCCACAGTGGATCGGACTGTTCAAAATTGTGCGATTTTTAACACCATTTACTTTACTGGTTTCTGGGCTACTATTTCCACATAAAGAGTTTAAGATTCATATAAGCCATACCAAAAGATTTTATAGTAAATATGACTAAAAGAGCCCTACCTCAGACCTTTATACATATTGAAATGTATATATAAAATTAATTAAAATAAAATCTATGTGCGTGAAAAATAAAGGCTTGCGTTTTGGTTTGAATGTAGGATTGACGTTTAAATTGAATTAAAATTATTACCGCTACTGTAAAAAAAGCAAATTATCAGTGCCTAGTATACCTTACAGGATATTCCTTGTACCCGATCTCATATGAGGACTTTTCTAACCTCTTTGACGAGAATGGGTAATTCCATTATCATCGAGAACGCATTACGTACTTGAATGGCTGCGATAAAATGCTGAAAACATGTACAACTCATACCATCAAATTATGTGTCTGTAGCAGTCGAACTCAGAAATTAATGCGTGACCGAGCGCGTTAATGAAATATAATTGAACATTAAATGTTTTTGACGAATTTTTCCTCTGGTAATCGGTGCACGCATAAAAAACTTTTTATTACCGACTTAATGAGCTAGTCCGAGAAAAACTTCCATCATCTCTTTTTTTAATGGAGAAAACCTGGGAGAACGTAGTTACACAAAGCGTAAGGTAATTTTTATTTCGTTTTCATAGTTTACTTTATCGTTGGGACGTTCTACGCTATTATTGAGATCATAGATAAAATTTAAATACTGAAGATATCTTGGGCCGCGGTGGCTGAGCGGTTAGTCAGCTCGCCTCTCACCAAGGTGAACAGTGTTTAATCACCGGCCGAGACACTCCCGGATTTTTGAAAGTGCGAATCGTGTCGGACGATGCCACTGGTTGGCGGGTTTTTTCAGGGATCTCCCGTTTTCCACGCCCTTTCATTCCGGCGCTGCTCCATACTCACCTCAATCACCCTCATCGGATCAAAATCCTGCATCCAGGAGTTGGTTTGGAATAGTTTCCCATGTTCGTACAGCTGCAGCGCCAAGAACAACAATCCCTGGGACTAGTCACAGGGTACTTAAGAACGCAGAGGTGAAACAGTCGGTTATAGGTAGAGACCTGCAAAATTCGCGTTAATTTTTGGGGACACGTTAAACTTCAAACAAATGCGATACGTTTGTCATTGGACCATACTTTAGTTGACACGCCCTGAGTAACTGCGCCAATAAATGAACACTTCACATTTGTGTGCCCCAGATCACGTGCAGTTCAATCAGAAAGGGCGGAACTTCTCATCTAGGTAGCAACCAATGGAGAAACGATGTCGGATCGATTATATACATTACTGTGAAGTTTAGCCTGGTGCCAAATAATATCGCGAATTTGGCACGTCCCTCCTTATAGACCTACCACGAACTTCAGCTCCACACGCCAGTAAAATGTCGGAAACGTCGTTCACTGATCAGTGTATGGTAACCTACTCGCCGGCTGGCAGCTCAGCAAATAGGAAAAACTTTCGCAGCACGCAGTGGCCAATCAGGTGCAAGGCCCGTTCCCCGGAGCCTCGCGCAGCCTATAGGCTGTTCACGGTAAACGGAGCACTTTCGAAAGCCCCGATTAAGATCTACATGTATACACAATGTGTATTCTTCTGCTATATATAAAATTTACATTGTCATGGGGCCTATTACTTTGTTCATGCGTCGTTTAAGTGAAATGGTAAAATTATTAGAAAAGTAAATATTTTATAATTTGCTAAATGTTAAACTTGTATGCATAAAAAAAACGAAAGAAAATTATTTCAGTACTCATAAATGTTTGCCAAACAATTTTAATTTGAGCTTAAAACATGAAAATATTTTCCCTCCGTCGTTGCCAACTTTACTGAGCGCATGTCATTCAGTGTACCCACCAAAGTGTGAACAGCCTTTATCGGAGAACGTGTACGCACACATGAAAGGAGCCACCACGCCATTTAGTCTCTGTGTTAAGGGGGGAGAATAGGGCCGGTGGGCTACTCACTAGGTCGTCGGCCAGGATGAAGACGATGTGCGGGCGGGAGCCGGCAGCCGACGCCAGTAGGCAGAGAGCGATGCTCAGCACCGCCCCTATCGCCGACATGTTCTGCGGGCGTCTGTCTAGCGCCTGCCGGCCGGCCGGCACGGGAGGTCCCTTCCATCAAGGCCATCCTAGGAATGGAGGGGGAGCCACCACCGCCCCTCCTGCACACTCAAGGCCGGCTGCGCGCGCACCGGCCTCTCAGCGTCGACATGAACTGCAGCCGCCTATAATGGTGCGTTCGCAATCAAAACGCACGAACACAGAGTATGCAGAATGTCAGGGGGAAACAGATATACGTTAAGAGGTGATAGCATAGACCATTCTGAAAGGGAAAACATCAATAAACATGCCCTCTATTCGCAAAGCGAAGCAAAGTGAAGAGATTTGGACGGCTCTTAACAGCTAGGTCTTGAGAGCCGATGAAGGTTAAACGAGGCGAGTATGGAACAGTGCCGGAATGAAAGGGCGGGAGCAACGGGAGACCCCCAAGAAAACCCACCTATCAGTGGTATCGTCTGGCATAGATTCCCACTAGTGTAAATCCGGGAGTGATCCGGCCGGGTTTTGATCCCGGTTCGCCTTGGTGGGAGGCCAGCGCTACCGGCTCTATTAGGCAAAGGTGTCCGAGATACGGCTACGTGAAACTGACAGGAATGGGAACGGTACAGGTGATAGTAAATTAACATATCATTACCTGTTGGATTTTATTGTGTAAACTTAACACGCGAGCAAGCAATTGCTTTTTTTTTTTTTTTTCCCACGTTCTGCCTGTAGAAGTTGGTCTTCAACAAACCCCACAAACAATAATCTATCGAAGTGAGTAAGGTCGGGTGAGCGCGGTGGCCAAGCAACAGCACCGCCGAGACCGATCCAACGGCCAGGATAGGTTTCATCGAGGTACTGTACCACTGATCGTGTGGAATGTGCAGGGTCTCCGTCCTGTCGCAAGTACATGCCAGCTCTTGTTGCCAATGGAACGTCCTCCATGTACTTCGGCAACGGATTCTGCAGGAAGTTCAGAAACCGTTCTCCGTCAACACGTTTGTCTACAATAACTGAACCAATGAGTTGGTTGTGAATGATGCCGCACCACACGTTCACTGACAAACGATGCCGTGGGTGTCACAAAGCAGTATCTCGGAAGCCACTGCGAATAGACGATATATTTATTAACGTTTTTCCCTTCAGAATGGCCCATACTATCACCTCTTAACGCATGCCCGTTTTCCCCTGAAACATCTTGTATAGTCTATTCGCGATTTCTATGCACTTTTTGAATCAAACATTTGAAAAATCAGGCCATAAATGACGTGCTTGGTTGCTTTCTAAATATCTCATGTATCGCAAGCATTTTATACTTGTGTGAACTAATGTGCATGTTATTTTTAGTTTAAAAAATCTGTTGCTTCTATTTTCTTTACAACTACAATGGATAAAAACAGGAAGAAAATAGACGTGGTGGTACTGCCTAGTAAGATATAGTTCTTCTGCATAATATTATTACACTGAGTGCGCACGAATTCGGTGCGCTGTTCCTTTGGTGTAGTTTTTTTTACTTGATTAAGTTTTGTTTACATGAGATGAAGTAATGTCCTGGAAGTAGAACTTTAGCAGGACTCCAGAAAAGTGTGAAGTAACAGTGAAACACCTATAGAACATAACAGTACAACACTTATGAGAGCAGAATCCTTGTGCAAAATTGATTCAAAATAAAAAAGGTATATATTATTTTTAGGCAATCAAATTTTGCGACGTGCGTGGCGTCAGTTGGCAGTGTTGAAAAAAAAAAAATTGATTTTCGTTACAGATTGTGATACAGTAATTAAATATATTTTAAAATTGTTTGTTTTTATATAAAATCTTTGCTTTTGCGATAGTGAAAACGTGAACAATATTTAAAAATTTCTTCTAGTTAACTGTCACCTTTTCTTTCCTCAAAATTTATACCTTGAGACATTTCTCCGTTTCTGCAGCATAACTGTTCATCCATTTTAATTACATAACATCCTTGAAAATTTTATACTCTTCTCTGAATGGCTCTTGCTCAATGCACCTGCAAAATAAATGAAATATAAACATTCCCCTTCTTTCCTTATGCCAGGAACTTTCATAGGTTTGAAAACATGGATGTAAATTCTTGTAAATATGACCTATGTTCTGTGGTTACTGTTATGTCTTCAATTGTGAACCAAGCTTGAGCCTGTTCACGGTAAACTGAGAACTTTTGTAAGCCCTGCTTAATATCTACATGTATGCACATTGTGTATCCTTCCACCATATATAAACTTAACACTGTCATGGGCCAAATCACTTTATTCATGCGCTGGTCAAGTGAAACTGTGAAATTTGTTAGTCCTGACACATGCATGGATGAAAAAAAAACAGAAACAAAAGAAAACTTTTCCAAAGTTAAGATAGTTAACTAGTTTCTCTTCGTTGTTGCCAACTTTACTGGGCGCATGCCAGTCAGCGTGCCCGTTAAAACGTATGCAGTTATTGGGCAGTAACAATTTTCAAAGGTTGATTAAAAAAGTTTTCAATTAACCTTAATCAGCCCGTAGCTTGCAATGCCAAATGAAAATCGTTCTTTCGTTAAATATCATATTTGCTCCAAAAATCGATTACTAGATCGATAATATCACTTTGATTTCTTCCGACGTAATAATTACATCACCTGAGCGAGTGGGTGGAGTGGAGAGGTTTAGGGGGCTCTTAAAAACAAAGTCTTGAGAACCGATGAGGGTGAAGCGAGGTGAATATGGAGCAGCTCCAGAATGCAAGGGCAGGGGGAAACGGGAGATACCCGACAAAACGAGCAGACCAGCGACATCGTCCATCACGATTCCAACGGGAGAAAATCCGGGGTCGGCCCCCGCCGGGAATCGAACACGATTCGCGTTGGTGACTGAACCAATGAGTTGGTTGTGAATGATGCCGCACCACACGTTCACTGACAAACGATGCCGTGGGTGTCACAAAGAAGTATCTCGGAAGCCACTGCGAATAGACGATATATTTATTGACGTTTTTCCCCTTCAGAATGGCCCATACTATCGCCTCTTAACGCATGCCCGTTTCCCCCTGAAACATCTTGTATAGCCTATTCGCGATTTCTATGCACTTTTTGAATCAAACATTTGAAAAATCAGGCCATAAATGACGTGCTTGGTTGTTTTCTAAATATCTCATGTATCGCAAGCATTTTATACTTGTGTGAACTAATTTGCATGTTATTTTTAGTTTAAAAAATCTGTTGCTTCTATTTTCTTTACAACTACAATGGATAAAGACAGGAAGAAAATAGACGTGGTGGTACTGCCTAGTAAGATATAGTTCTTCTGCATAATATTATTACACTGAGTGCGCACGAATTCGGTGCGCTGTTCCTTTGGTGTAGTTTTTTTTACTTGATTAAGTTTTGTTTACATGAGATGAAGTAATGTCCTGGAAGTAGAACTTTAGCAGGACTCCAGAAAAGTGTGAAGTAACAGTGAAACACCTATAGAACATAACAGTACAACACTTATGAGAGCAGAATCCTTGTGCAAAATTGATTCAAAATAAAAAAGGTATATATTATTTTTAGGCAATCAAATTTTGCGACGTGCGTGGCGTCAGTTGGCAGTGTTGAAAAAAAAAAAATTGATTTTCGTTACAGATTGTGATACAGTAATTAAATATATTTTAAAATTGTTTGTTTTTATATAAAATCTTTGCTTTTGCGATAGTGAAAACGTGAACAATATTTAAAAATTTCTTCTAGTTAACTGTCACCTTTTCTTTCCTCAAAATTTATACCTTGAGACATTTCTCCGTTTCTGCAGCATAACTGTTCATCCATTTTAATTACATAACATCCTTGAAAATTTTATACTCTTCTCTGAATGGCTCTTGCTCAATGCACCTGCAAAATAAATGAAATATAAACATTCCCCTTCTTTCCTTATGCCAGGAACTTTCATAGGTTTGAAAACATGGCGGTAAATTCTTTTAAATATGACCTATGTTCTGTGGTTACTGTTATGTCTTCAATTGTGAACCAAGCTTGAGCCTATTCACGGTAAACTGAGCACTTTTGTAAGCCCTGCTTAATATCTACATGTATGCACATTGTGTATCCTTCCACCATATATAAACTTAACACTGTCATGGGCCAAATCACTTTATTCATGCGCTGGTCAAGTGAAACTGTGAAATTTGTTAGTCCTGACACATGCATGGATTGAAAAAAAAACAGAAACAAAAGAAAACTTTTCCAAAGTTAAGATAGTTAACTAGTTTCTCTTCGTTGTTGCCAACTTTACTGGGCGCATGCCAGTCAGCGTGCCCGTTAAAACGTATGCAGTTATTGGGCAGTAACAATTTTCAAAGCTTGATTAAAAAAGTTTTCAATTAACCTTAATCAGCCCGTAGCTTGCAATGCCAAATGAAAATCGTTCTTTCGTTAAATATCATATTTGCTCCAAAAATCGATTACTAGATCGATAATATCACTTTGATTTCTTCCGACGTAATAATTACATCACCTGAGCGAGTGGGTGGAGTGGAGAGGTTTAGGGGGCTCTTAAAAACAAAGTCTTGAGAACCGATGAGGGTGAAGCGAGGTGAATATGGAGCAGCTCCAGAATGCAAGGGCAGGGGGAAACGGGAGATACCCGACAAAACGAGCAGACCAGCGACATCGTCCATCACGATTCCAACGGGAGAAAATCCGGGGTCGGCCCCCGCCGGGAATCGAACACGATTCGCGTTGGTGAGAGGCGGACGCTCTAGCCACTACACAACCGCGGCCCCTTAGTCATTTGAATTTACCTGATTTGTGTGGAGTTTGCCGTAACATTACGACATCCGTGTCCTTTGAATACACGTGCGAAGAAATGTATTACTTCGCTTACAGTTCCCGTAGGGTTCTCTGGAACGTAATATTTCGTCAGCAACACTTAATGCGTAAATTACTCTAATGAAGAGGACAGAATGTAGGTGAGAACATTTGATTGCAGCACTTTCAACTCAGCATTATATTGGCGGAGAGTCGGCCAATGAACGTTGNAATGTAGGTGAGAACATTTGATTGCAGCACTTTCAACTCAGCATTATATTGGCGGAGAGTCGGCCAATGAACGTTGTGCAGCATTGAGAGCATGTGCGGCGTTGTGTGATTTAACAGGACGGTTTTAAATGCGAACAGAGACCAACATAATTGACGATCGTGCAGCCATTAATATATGTTACTAACTCCCAGCCTGACTTAATTATCAGCAAATCTGTACCGCACTCAAAGGTGTTAAGGC
Source organism: Clitarchus hookeri (assembly GCA_002778355.1). Classification (NCBI taxonomy): domain Eukaryota; kingdom Metazoa; phylum Arthropoda; class Insecta; order Phasmatodea; family Phasmatidae; genus Clitarchus; species Clitarchus hookeri. Next base: position 13,998 of record NQII01008259.1, read on the forward strand.
TGCCNTAATATATGTTACTAACTCCCAGCCTGACTTAATTATCAGCAAATCTGTACCGCACTCAAAGGTGTTAAGGCTGCCGGTTTTTTTTTTTATTTTCGGAATCGATATATTTTTCGTGTAATGACGTTACGAATTTTCTTGAGTTTTGGACTGTCGTATTTGCATACTGNAGGTTTTTTTTTTTTTTCGGAATCGATATATTTTTCGTGTAATGACGTTACGAATTTTCTTGAGTTTTGGACTGTCGTATTTGCATACTTTCGATTTATATGGAATCTCGTCATTTGTTCGTTGATATTTTTATGAGTTTTTGGATAGTGTTATTATTATTACTGGCTGCATAAGTTGGTTCCCATGGCCATGGCACATCCTAGCACCCGTAGAGTGAAATCAGCTCTCAAGAGCTCGTTCGTTGTTAAGAGCCGCCCAAATCTCTCAACTCTCCCGTGGAGAGGATACGAGGTAAGAACATGGTTTGGTAAACAAGTACTTTTAGATGTTTATATACTTCCTCTAACCATTTTCTAAAGTAGTGTGATTAAATTAAAATAGGTAGAATTATTTTATTAATATAAAATTGCTTGCAATTTTAAAAATTAATAAATAAACAAACACGTTCACCACGTCTGACCATGCGACTTAGACAGTAGTATAGGTGTTGTCTATGTCAATGTTGGGTACATGCGCAGAAGATGAAAAATAGGTCTACATCTTTAGTCTATGCACGAAAATAGATCAAAAAGCGATTGGTTGTAGATATACTTTTTTTTTCGTCCGATTTTCTATGTGCATCGATATTTTGTGCCTCGATCTAGATCGATCCAGGAAATAGATTAATAAGTTCAATATTAGCATGTCTTTGCCTCTAGCATCTGCTGGTCGGTCGGCCCGGGCTGCGACCTCCCCTCTCACTCCCCCTGTTACGGTAGAAAGACTGTTGGAGG
>NQII01008259.1:18567-85972 GCA_002778355.1 Clitarchus hookeri
TTTTTTTTTTTTGCGAAAATTTGGTGACCCTGGTAATTGCTTGAATTAACAAAACTGATTATATAGTCTGTTATACAGGAAATGTTTTTCATTGGTAGGGTTAGTAAAATTTCGCGAAACGATGTCAAATCAACTAATATTTCAAAACACTGTAGGATCGTTTACCTTTATTGATTGGCTGAATTACTTCTTGACACGTGTTAAATGCCTGCACTTGAATTACGTAGGAGCCGTGCCGATGTTGCCGAATTCTGAGATGCCCGGGTCAAATATGAAAACACCTTCTCAAGCAGACAGCAACCAATGGCAAGAGACAAACTGCTGTTATGTGCTTATAGTATTGAAGTCTACCGTGTTATCATATTATTTTCGCAAAACGTCACTAGCTCTATGTATAGCTTGGGGAACGTATGGGTGTGAAACTCTTTTGCCTTGAAAAGAAAATTGAATTACATATGTTTTTTTGTATTTTGCTATGTTTGCCACGAATGTTAGGCTGTGAGATCACGTCATGATATCTACAGCAGGTACTCGTGGATAAAAAAAAATCGTTTTTGTGTAATTTATAGGGACAGCTGATTTTCGCAGATAGAGTTCCTGGACGTCAATACCCTACATGCGCACAAAAAGTTTTCTTTTCGTTATTGACCACTTGTCTCTGCAAGAAAACACTGTGGGATTTTACTGGGCCTTTCAGAGTTAGGTTACTCCGATGCTACTGAACGTCTGTGATTTCGCTGGCACGTCAAAAAGCGTAGCAGTTATGGGCGTTGGGCACAAAATTTGTTATTTTATATTTATGCAACATGACGATCAGCTTTCAGACACTATCCTTGCAACAAAACCATTTTTGAGTGCATAGTTTCTCCTTAAATACCTGTCAAAATAACAATTTTACTACTCTAGAAGTTTATCTTACTTACGTACATAAATCAGGTAATTCGCTCTGAATGGAGATGCCAGGAGCTGCTGCAAGACGTCTGTAAAATCGTACAAGGAAATATTTTTACATTTTCAAAACAATTCTTAAAATAAGAAACTTTTTGTGTGTTTTTAATTTGTGACTGTATCAGAATTTTTGTAAAGAAAAACTTCTTATACATACCTTAAAATGAATTAAGAGATGACCTTCCAGTTGCCCTTGCATAGCAAGAAAATGGCGCTTCCATTGCAGGGAGCCATAGATAGTATGACACAGTATCTCGTTCCCAAAAAAATGCAATTTTTACCTGTTTTTCGCTTGAAATAGGACGTTTTTCCCCAAAAAAAGCCTCGTTTTGGCCAAAATTTCCCGTTTTCCCCTAAAAATGTCTCGAATTCTGTCAAAAAATGTTATGATTTGTTCTCGTTTAACATACGGCGTCAGGTGTGTCCCTAATGAAACGCCTGCCAAGGTTACCATAGATAGTTCACAGATTCCTCACACAAGCACTAGCACTCGGCGCCGATCATGATAGTTCCCAGACTGCTCACCCATGCATCCAAGCGCTAGCGCTCGGCACCGAACGCGGGGGCCAACGAAGATGGTAAAAAAAAATTGTTTTGTAAAGATTTATTTTTAAAGTTTTTTTTTTAAATTTTGATTGAAATGTTTATTTGTAAAGCACACAGNCTCGTTTAACATACGGCGTCAGGTGTGTCCCTAATGAAACGCCTGCCAAGGTTACCATAGATAGTTCACAGATTCTTCACACAAGCACTAGCACTCGGCGCCGATCATGATAGTTCCCAGACTGCTCACCCATGCATCCAAGCGCTAGCGCTCGGCACCGAACGCGGGGGCCAACTAAGATGGTAAAAAACAATTGTTTTGTAAAGATTTATTTTTAAAGTTTTTTTTTTAAATTTTGATTGAAATGTTTATTTGTAAAGCACACAGAGAGTTAACATAAGGTTCAATGTTTCGTGTGTGTGTGTGTGTGTGTGTGTGTGTCATCACACGAAGCTCTCGTACTGACAGTATTGAGGTTGCTGCATGATGTTTTAAATTATCTCTAAGAAAAGCTAACAGATGAAGGAATCTAGAAAAAAAAACAAATTAATATAATACATTTTATTAAAATTATTTTATACATTGTATATAAAATAGGATTAAAACTGAGTCACTATAGGATTGCCCGACAGCTTTCGAAAGCAACCTATCGTCGAGTATGAGCGATGACTTGTTGGCTGCACGACGTGTGTACGGTGCTGTTCCTGGCTGGCGTTGTGCTGTACTGAAACACGTCTGCGGCGGTAATGTTAGTAGCGGTGGTGCCGCGGTGACACAATGGATAGAGGGCAACTCCATGCTCTTGATTCACACACCGACGGCAGCTCCCAACAGAGACGCCTGCCACGACATAGCCTCGGGCTACGAGACTTCACGCTCTTGCATTCCATAGCAAGGAAGCCGCAGTGACGCAATGGGTAGAGCGCAACTTCATGCTCTCGCATACACATGGGAGGGGCAGCCGTGTCCCAAGAGAGACGCCTTAGATGGGAAGTTAAATGTCACACTGTAGCATTCCATTGTCCCAAGAGAGACCCCTGCCATGGGATGTTGCGAGTAGATGACAAGTTAAATGTCATGCTCTAGCATTCCATTTAAGTGGGGCCATGGTAGCGTAGTGGATAGAGTGCATAACTTCGTGCTCTCGCATTCACAGGGGAGGCCAGGAATGTCCACAAGAGAGAGAGAGAGAGAGACGCCCACCATGGGACATTGCAAGTAGATTACAAGTTAAATGTCACGTTCTAGCATTCCATTCCAATGGGGTCGCAGTAGCATAGTGGATAGAGTGCATAACTTCACGCTCTTGCATTCAAAGTGGAGGGGCAGGCGTGTCCCAAGAGAGATGCCTGCATGCCTCCATACGCCTGCCATGACATAGTCTCGGGCCGCGGGGACTTTGCGAGATGCCATTCCGAATTGGGACTGCGGTAGCGTAGCGGATAGAGTGCGCATGTAAAAAAAACACCACGCACTTGCAATCCATTGCTACGAGGTGCCGCAGTGATGGAACGGATATATGACAAGTTAAATGGCACCCACTAGCATTCCATTTCGACAGGGGCCTCGGTAGAGTAGTTTATAGAGTGCACACTTCGCGCTCCTGCATTCACAGGGTAAAGGCAAGCGTGTCCCAAGAGAGAGACGCCCGCCACGCCTCCATGACATATATATGCTGCAGCCAGGCTGTACGATCAGTCAGTACGCAAAAAAAAGTCATGCAGCATACTTACATACATGTATGCGTGTGTCCACTTCCAAGACACAAGTGGCAGGCCACATCGAGAAAATACATTTAATGTGAAGAGACACCTGCAGAGGCACTGGGAGCCTGGAGGAGGGGGGACGCAGGATCCAGCCGGCCGACTTACAAGGCCGTCAATGTAAAGTAGTTATCGCATACTAAGGGGGGCTGAGGCGATGCAATGGATAGAGCGGACATGTTTAAATTCATGCTCTTGCATTCACAGGGGACGGGTGCCGTGGAAGCTAAGTCGTGCATAGTGTTGTAAAGACGTTTATGACTTGGTTGAAAGACTTATATATATATATATATATGAAAGCATACACATAAACAAAATTAAGGATTGATAACTTACAACAAACTGAGATATTTAAAAAGCCAAAAAAATTATGGACGAGTTGTATGCCGAACGTGTGAGTATCCCATGAATACTAAAGTCGACGAGCAGGCAATACGAAATAATCTAAAATATTAATATATATGAATGGCTGTAAGGACCAGCCGTCAAATAGCGAGAGTGTATAAATGGAGGGATATGTTGTGGGTAAGTGCATGTGTGTCCACATATATGTTTGGCTAAGTGCGTGTTTGTTCACATATATGTTTGGGTTAGTGTGTGTTTGTTCACGTATATGTTTGAGTAAGTGCGTGTTTGTGCACGTATATGCTTGGGTAAGTGCATGTTTGTGAATGTATATGTTTGGGCAAGTGCGTGTTTGTGCACATATATGTTTGGGTAAGTTCGAGTTTGTGCACATATATGTTTGGGTAAGAGCATGTTTGTGTGTGTATATGTTTGGGTAAGTGTGTGTTTGTGAGCGTATATGTTAGGGTGCATCGTTGAAGTGTTCTGCGCCATTCTTTATATTAAAATGCACGCATCGTTGAAGTGTACTGTAGCGACCCTTTACATAATGCTGCACATTCTTCGTCGCAGTGTTCGACATCGCTCTTTGTTAGGGTGCATGCATCATTGAAGTGTTTGGCATCACCCTTTGTATTAAAAATGCCGTTGTCGTTGAAGTGTATGGTGGTGTACTTTATGTTATGCTGCTCACAATTCGTCGCAGTGTTTGGCGTTACCCTTTATGTTAGGGTGCTAGCATCGTTGAAGTGATCGGCATCACCCTTTATATTAAAATGCCTGCATCATTGAAGTGTACAGTAGCACCCTTTATGTTATCCTGCGCGCGCTTCACCGCTGTGTTTGGCATCACCGTTTATGTTAGGGTGTGTGCATTGTTGAAGTGCTCGGCAACACCATTTATATATTTAAATGCACGCACTGTTGAAATATGCGGCGGTGTGCTTTATACCTCGAGCGCTTTGCTGTAGTGTTTGGGTAAGAGCGTGTGTGCGCACATATATGTTTGGGTAAGTGCGAGTTCGCGTATATTTTTGGGTGTGTGCTTGTTTATGTTTGGGTTAGTGTATGTGTGTGAGCGAATATGTTTGGCGCTTCGTCATAGTGTTCAGTGTCACCCTTAATGTTAGGGTGTGTGTGTCGTTGTAGTGTTCGAAATAATCCTTTATATTTGTTGTAATATAATATACAATGCAATATTAAAAGTTTGTTATATTTTTAAGATGGCAACACTGTAAACAAATGATTAGCTATCAAGCTACCGTTGTTGTGTCATGGCGCTATGTGCCTTGTTAAAATTATATTGTTCTTTCTTAAAACTAATAAATAGTTTATTAAAGTGATCCGGAGTATTTCTTTATAAAACCTACAATATTAAAATGTCCACATCGTTGAAGTGTATAGTAGCGCCCTTTTATGTTATGCCACGCATGCCGCGTCGCAGTGTTCGAAGTCACTCTTTGTTAGGATGCAAGCATCGTTGACATGTTCAACGTAACCTTTATACTAATAAAGCCTGCGTCGTTGAAGTGTACGGTGGATTCATTTATGTCATGCCTCGCATGCTTCTCCACAGTGTTTGGCGTCAGCTTTATGGTAGGTTGCATGCAGTGTTGAAGTATTCAGTGCCACCCTTTATATATTAAAATACTCGCCCCATTGATGTGTACACTAGCACCCTTTTTGTTATACCTCGCACGCTTCGACACAGTGTTTGGCATCACTCTTTATGTTAGTTAGGGTGGGTGAGTTGTTGAAGTGTTCGGTGTTACACCTTATATTAAAAAGGCACAATCATTTAAGTGTATGTCAGCGCCCTCTATGTTATGCCGTGGGGGCTTCATCGCAGTGTTTGACGTCGCTCTTTGTTAGAGTGTGTGTGTCATCGACATGTTCAACTTAAACTTTATATTAAAAATGCCCATGTTGTTGAAGTGTATGGTGGTGTGCTTTATGTTATGCTTCGCATGCTTTGTCGCAGTGTTTGGCATTACCCTTTATATTAGGATGCATGAGTTTTCGAAGTGTTCTGCATCACCCTTTATATTTAAATTGCACTCATCGTTGAAGTGTACGGTGGTGTGCTTTATGTTATGCTTCGCAGGCTTCATCGCAGTGTTTGGCATTACCCCTTATGTTAACGTGCGAGCATCGTTGAAGTGATCGGCGTCACCCACTATATATTAAAATGCCCACATCGTAGAAGTGTATGGTAGCACTCTTTATGTTATGCTTCGCCCGCTTCGCCACAGTGTTTGGCATCATCCTTTATGTTAGGGTGCATGCGTCGTTGAAGTGTATGGTGCCACTCCTTATGTATTAAAATGCCCACGCTGTTGAAGTGTATGTTAGCATTTTTTATGTCATGCCACATGGGCTTCCTCACAGTGTTCAGTGTCACCCCTTATGTTAGGGTTCGTGCATTGTTGAAGTGTTCGACATCTCCCTTTATATTAAAATGCACGCATCATTGAAGTTTACAGTAGCGCCCTTTATGCTATGGCATGCGTGCTTTGTCGCAGTGTTCGATGTTGCTCTTTGTTAGGGTGCACACATTACCGCAGTGGTTGGCTTCATCCTTTATGTTTGGGTGTGTGCGTCATTAAATTGTTTGGCACCAGCCTTTAAATTAAAATGCACGCATCGTTGAAGTATATGGTAGCGCTCTTTATGTTATGCCTCGAGCACTTCGTCACAGTATTCGACATTGCTCTTTGTTAGGGTGCCTGCATCGCCGCAGTGTTTGGCGTCGCCTTTTATGTTAGGGTTCGTGCATCGTTGAAGTGTTTGGCATCAACCTTTATGTTACAGTGCGTGTGTTGTTCAAGTGTTCGCCGTCAGTCTTTATATTAAAATGTCCGTGTTGTTGAAGTGTATGATATCACCCTTTATGCTATACCGCGCGTGCTTCTCTTCAGTGTTTGGCGTTAGCCTTTATGTTAGGGTGGGTTGTTGAAGTGTTTGGCATCAGACATTATGTTAGGGTGAGTGCATCGTTGAAGTATACGGCATCACCCTTTATATATTAAAATGTCCGCCACGTTGTAGTGTGTTGCAGTGTGCATTATACCTCGCGCACTTCGCTGTAGTGTTTGGGTATGTGAGTGTGTGTGCACGTATATGTTTGGGTAAGTGTGTGAGTATTCACATATATGTTTGGGTGTGTGCTTGTATATGTTTGCGCAAGTTGAAGTGTGTGCACAATATGTTTGGCCAAGTGCACGTCTGTGTTGGGTAAGTGCTTGTTTGTGCATGTACATGTTTGGTTAAGTTCCTGTGTGTGCACCTTATGTTTGGGTAAGTGTATGTGTGTGCATGAATATGTTTGCGTTAGTGCATGTTTGTGCACATATATGTTCGGTACTTGCATGTGTGTACATATATGATTGTGTAAGTGTGTGTGTGCACATATATGTTTGGGTAAGTGCATGTGTGTGCAAGTGTATGTTTGGGTAAGTGAGTGTTTTTTCGTGTATATGTTTGGGAAGTGGGTGTATGTGCACATATATGTTAGGGTAAGTGCATGTTTGTGCACTTATATGTTTAGGTAAGTGCATGTGTGTGCGTGTAAATGTTTGGGTAAGTGTGTGTTTGTGTGCATATATGATAGGGTGAATTGTTGAAGTGTTCGGCATCACCCTTTATATTAAAATGCACACATCCTTGAAGTGTATGGTAGCGCCCATTATGTTATACTATGCGTGCTTCGTCGCAGTGTTCGACGCTGCTCTTTGTTAGGGTGCCTGCATCGCCGCAGCATTTGGCGTCGCCTTTTATGTTAGGGTTCGTGCATCGTGTAAGTGTTCGGCATCATCCTTTATGTAAGGGTGTGTGCATCATTGAAGTGTATGGCGTCACCCTTTATATATTAAAATGTACGCGTCGTTGAAATGTGTGTGGTGGTGTTCTGTATGGGTAAGTATGTGTGTGCATGTATATGTTTGGGTAAGCGCATGCATATGTTTGGGTAAGTGCATGTATATGTTTGGGTAAGTGCATGTATATGTTTGGGTAAGTGAGTGTTTGTGTATGTGTATGTTTGGGTAAGTGCGTGTTTATGCTCGTATATGTTTGGTTTAGTGCTTGTGTGTTCTCGTATATGTTTGGGTAAGTGTTCTTTTGTGCGTGTATATGTTTGGGTAAGTGGGTGTTTGTGAATGTATATGTTTGGGTAAGTGCCTGTGTGTGTGCAACTTATGTTTGGGTAAGTGTATGTGTGTGCATGTATATTTTTGGGTTAGTGCATGCTTGTGCACATATATGTTTGGGTAAGTGCATGTGTGCTCGTATATGATATGTAAGTGTGTGTGTGAGCATATATGTTTGGGTAAGTGCATATGTGTGCACTTATAAGTTTGGGTAAGTGTGTGTGTTCGCGTATATGTTTGGGTAAGTGTGTGTTTGAGCACATATATTTTTGGGTAAGTGGGTGTGTGTGCACATATATGTTTGGGTAAGTGCGTGTTTGTACGCATATATTTTTGGGTAAGTGCGTGTGTGTATACAGTTGGGAAATTGCTTGTGCGCGTATATGTTTGGGTAAGTGCGTGTGTGTGCATGTATATTATTTGGTAAGTGTGTGTTTGTGCACGTATATGTTAGGGTGCATCGTTGAAGTGTTCAGCTCCACTCTTTATATTGAAATTTTCACATTGTAGAAGTGTATGGTTGCGACCCTTTATGTTATGCAGTGTGTGCTTCGTCGCAGTGTTGACAATGCTCATTGTTAGGGTCATGCATTGTTGATGTGTTTGGCTTCACCTTTTATATTAAAAATGCCCTCATCGTTGAAGTGTACAGTGGTGTGCTTTATGTCTTGCCTCGCATGCTTCGCCACAAGGTTTGGTGTCACCCTTTATGAAAGGGTGAGTGCGTCGTCGAAGTATTCGGCACCACCATTTATATATTATTATGCTTGTCTGGTTGATGTGTATGGTAGTGCTCTTTATGTTACGCCTCGCACGCTTCGTTCAGTGTTTGGTGTCACTTTTTATGTTAGGGTCCATGAGTCATTGAAGAGTTTGGTGTCTCCCTTTATATTAAAATGTCCTCATCTTTGAAGTGTATAGTAGTGCACTTTATGTTATGCAGCACGGGCTTTGTCGCAGTGTTTGACATCGCTCTTTGTTAGGGTGCGTGTGTCGTTGAAGTGTTCGGCATCACCCTTTATATTAAAAATTCCAGCATAGTTGAAGTGTACGGTGGTGTTCTTTATGTTATGCTTCGCGTGCTTAGTCTCAGTGTTTGGTGTCACCCTGTTTATTAGGGTGCATGCGTCGTTGAAGTGTTTGGTGCCACTCTTTATATGTTACATTCCCCGTGCTATTGACGTGTACTGTAGTGCCCCTTATGTTATGCCTAGCATGCTTTGCTGCAGTGTTTGGCATCACCTTTAATGTTAGGGTGCGTGAGTTGTTGAAGTGTTCGGCATCACCCTTAATATTAAAATGTCCTCATTGTTGAAGTGTACAGTAGCCCCCTTTATGTTATGTTGCGCATGTTTGTCGAAGTGTTTGATGTGGCGCTTTGTTAAGGTGCATGCATCGATGAAGTGTTCAGCATCACCCTTTATATAAAAATGCCTGCATCATTGAAGTGTGCGGTAGTGCCCTTTATGTTATGCCGAGCGCGCTTCCTTGCTGTGTTTGGCATCACCTTTTATGTGGGGGTGCATGAGAAGTTGAAGTGTTCAGCATTACCCCTTTTATTAGAATGTCCTCATCGTTGAAGTGTACAGTAGTGCTCTTTATGTTATGCTTTGCGCGCTTTGCTGCAGTGTTTGGTTTCACCCTTTATGTTAGGGTGCGTGCATCGTTGAAGTGTACTGCGCCACCCTCTATATATTAAAATGTCCGAGTAGTAGAAATGTACAGTAGCACCCTTTATGTTATGCTTCGCGCACTTCGCCACAGTGTTTGGCATCATCCTTTATGTAGGGGTGCGTGTGCCGTTGAAGTGTACTGCTCCACCCTTAATATATTAAAATGCCCATGCTGTTGAAGTGTACAGTAGCATCCTTTATGTTATGCCACGCGCACTACATCACAGTGTTCAGTGTCACCCCTTATGTTAGTGTGCATGCATTGTTGAAGTATTCGACATCTCCCTTTATATCAAAATGCACGCATCGTTGAGCCCTTTATGTTAAGGTACTGGCGCTTTGTTGCAGTGTTCAAATTTGCTCTTTGTAGGGGTGCATGCATCGCCGCAGTGTTTGGCGTCGCCCTTTAAGTTAGGGTGAGTGCATCATTGAAGTGTTCGGTGTTACCATTATGTTAGGGTGCGTGCGTTGTTGAAGTGTTCAATGCCAGCCTTTATATTGAAATGCATGCATTGTTATAGTGTATGGTAGCATTCTTTATGTTATGCCTCGCATTGTCGTCGCAGTGTTCGACGTTGGTTTTTGTATGGGTGTTTGCATCGCTGAAGTGTTCGATAACGTTCTTTATGTTATGGTGCGTTCGTCATTGAAGTGTTCCGCATCACCCTTTATGTTGTGGTGCGTGCGTCGTTGAAGTGTTCAGCATAATCCTTTTATATATTGAAATGCCTGCATCGTTGAAGTTTATGGTAGCGTCCTTAATGCCTCGCACGCTATGTCGCAGTGTTGGTGTCACCCTTTGTTAGGGTGCGTGCATCGTTGAAATGTTTGGCATCATCCTTTATATTAAAATGTTTACGTCGTTGAAGTGTACGGTAGCGCCCTTTATGTTATACTGCATGCTTCGCGGCAGTGTTTGACATCGCCTTTTATGTTAGGATACATACATCTGGCGTCGATGCATTTGTTATGATTTTGAACACTACATCTTAAACAGTTCGGGAATTACATCCAAATATGCTTATAAGTTCGCATAGAGCTTAAATGACTTTTTGTTAATTTTCCTTGTTGGCGGCGATGTCTATGATATTATTTTGACGCCTACATCTTAAACGGTTCGGGTATTACGACCAACTATGCTTATATGTTCGCATAGGGCTTAAACGACTATTTGTTAATTTCCTTATCTGAGCCGATGCCTTTGTTATGAATTTGACGACTATATCTTAAATGGTTCTGGAATTATGGTCAACTATGCTTATAAGTTCGCATAGGGCTTAAATGACTGTTTGTTAATTTTCCTTGTTTGTGTCAATGCTTATTATATGATTTTGACGACTACATCTTAAATGGTTCGGGACTTACGGTCAACTATGCTTATAAGTTCACATAGGGCTTAAATGACTATTTGTTAATTTTCCTTGTTGGCGTCGATGCATATGTTATGAATTTGAGGAGTATATCTTAAACGGTTCGGGAATTATGGCCATCTTTGCTTATAAGTTCGCATAGGGTTTAAATTACTATTTGTTAACATTCTTCAGCTAACATGCCCTGTACTGACTTGTCAGTTTCGAGAGCCTTGTATAGCTTATCATTAAAAAAAAATTTAAATTAAAAAAAATTTAAATAAAAAAATATATTTTTGAAAGAAATTGTGATTGCCTGGTGTAGGGACGAGCGCCTTTTTAGAGCCTCGCGTCGCCTATCAGCGATGAGAGCATTGCCTAGCGCTGCACACCTAGCGCTATAGCGGGAAACATCTGTAACTCTCGCGGCATGCCGTGTCATGCTATCTATGAAGGCGCTGTGTCATACTATCTATGGCTCCCTACTCCTTGTTTCTAGCCAGGTGTTTTAGAACCGGTGCTTTAGAGCTACTAGATGGAAATGGTGTTGTGACTGTACTCCTGAACTTTTGCTCGAAAGTGTGATACTGAATCCAGCAAAAGTTACATACATTAACTCCTTACTGGCCAGTCATTTTGGTGAGAAGTGGGCTGAAGATGAACCTTGTCAGCTCTTTAGAAACCTTTTCGATCAAAATGAAGGTTCGGTGCCAAGTGACGGTTGTGACGATCAAGAGAGTTTGTATCATGAACATGCTGATGTTACTCATGACCATGCTTTGCGAATCTGAGGTGTTTGTTTTTCACCACTCAACACATTTCCAGTAATTGAAGTACCAATCAATATTTTGACTTTGCATATTCAATTGGTGCCAACATTGTATTTCATTATATGTGTTTTCTGTAAATTAAATTATGGCTTAATCAGTAATTACACTTTGCCATTTTCATAATTGTTTCCTTTTCAAGCTCAACCTTAATTCAGAATGTTTTCCAATTTGTGTGCAATTGGCGAGCAATGATGATAATTGTATTTGAGTTGTCATTCCTTAACTGCCCTTCTCCACAGGCTATCATTAAAAAAGTTTTTTTCACCATTCTGACATTCCAAAACTCGTTAACTAAGTAATTCTTTCTTAATTTTCACAGAATTGGCGCTAGTTCCTTTTACCTTTCAGCCATTTTTTGTCCTTTAACCACACTTTTAAAATAAAAATTGACTTGTAAGTAATAAACACAATGTGTATATTCCACCGTACACGGAATTTAAAGTATAAGGCTAAAATAAATCATATTTATTTACTATTATTCCCTTGAACAGATCGTATGAGGAGGGGGAGGGGGGTACGATTGAATGAAATTCGCTAATATTTGTTAATTTTTATTTTTAAATTTATATTTACATTGCTTTCGAGAAGCAATGTCGGTTTGTCTTTTAGGACATAATCATAAAAAGTTTTACAAGGAAAATAAAATTTTGTAATATTTGTAACCCAGCTTTTACTAAAGATGTGTTCATTCTGTTTCTTTCCTTGCTCCACACTTGTTCCATCATACTGAATAGGCTTTCACAAGAAGCATTAGAGACAGGAATGGAAAGAACAAACGTAACAAGCTTCTACAATTCTGGACAGGAATTTCTTTCATTTAATTTCTGCATGAATATCTCATTTGACTGATTGAACAAAACAAAGGAACGGCACGCGGCAGGTGGTGCGGAGGGCGGGGGGTAGGCGTATGTCAGTAGGCACGAGGTGGGAGGCCGCGCGCGATGCGACACGTCAAACGTGACGGCGGCGGCGGCACGGCAGCGCTTATGCATTACATGTGTTTCCATTTCGGTTCGATTTATATATTTTGTTAATGACAATACTATTTTAGAAAATCCGGAGAAATTATTGCATCCCGGGAGCTCGGGAGGTTTTAACATTATTCCCGGAGTCTCCCGGGCATTCCGGAAGGGTTGGGAACTCTAGCTGCTGGTAAATGACATAGCAGTCTTAAAACGGTTTTTCATGTTTCCTGAAAATTTTCCTGAAGTGGAGTTAGTGAATTTTGGAACGATGGTAATAGACATACTGAACATGTGTAAACAATGAGTGTGTTTTAAGTGACTTAAAAAAATGCATTTATAAGGACTTTAATTAGAATTAAGATATACATTAAAAATTGATCTTAATGAGAATAACAAGAGTAATAGTGAAGATAGATATTTTTGTGTTTTAAATAATAGCTGTGTGAATAAATTAAACATTTTATTTAGTTCTTTTATTTTTATGAAGACCTTAATCCTCAACGAACTCGGATATGCCCCTTTGGGTTCTTGTGACAAGATGGTGGCATAGAGTAGACAAGTACACAGAGGCTAAATGGCGTGGTGGTTCCTTTCATGTGGGCGTCCATATTCACAAATTGGCTGCGCGAAGCTTTGGGAACTGGCCTTGTGTCTGGCCATGATGCGAAATATTTCCTATAGTCTATTACTAGCATAACAAATGGAAGCGTGGACAGAATGTATTTTAAATGGTGCAAAACCGACACCCGGCACCAGAGTCTACCATAACCGTCGACCTGGAAGGCCTTTACCTCGACCCATGACCTTAACCTTGAATTACCTTAACCTTGAATGACATTTAACCCGAATAAATTCCAAAAATAGCAAAAAAATATAAATCGAAATATTTTTAAATTACAAAAATTAAAAAATCTTTTACAAAAATTGATTTAAGGTGTACTCGCAGGAGGACTGTAGTTCCATGCCGGGTGGAGCGTTTTAGCTCCCGACACGACCGACCGTCACCAGGTCGGCCTGTTGTCATCTCGTCAGCCGTGTTGAATGTAAGCGACCATAATCCCAAATAATTTTAACATTTAAAAGTTGAAAAAAAAAAAATTAAAAAAAATTAAAATTTGTAAAAACTCATTAAAAGTTTATAAAAAATTTAGAATTTAATTTAAGATTAATTAAAGTCTTATACAAATTTGACAGAAAAAATACATTTTTTTAAAACTTACATTTTTAGAGGTTCTCCCGCACCATGTTCAGTATACGACTAACTTCACCAGGATTTGGGAGGCTCGCTATTCGAGGGCAGAACTGTGGCGGCCATATTGGTTTTATAGGCGTAGAGAAGGTATATATCAAATAAAATATCTGTTTTTATTTCCCGATTAAAGTAACATCGTTTTTAAATTAAGTAATTTATTATTAATTTTATTATCACCGAAATTGTACATAGAGTATTGTGGAAACATGCAAAATTCTCTCATAAGTTACTACATTTTCAGTCTCCTTTCTTGAAGTCTAATTGTCTACACTGTTATGTAGGTATATGTATGCTACTCAGAATTTTTTTATATATGTATTTGTGACTAATTCACGCTCTTAATACGAGCATTAACCACCTGTCCGAGTCATGCTATAATCGTGGTTTGGATCAGCATCTATCAACACTTTTACATGCATACTTGGCGTTAATACCAATAGTGCTAGGCCCTTGAGACTTAAAATGTACAAGGGTGATAAACATATTTATCTCCCGTGCTCTTCTTGAAGATCAATCCACCAAACTTCCGCAATATTTTTATCAGTCCGCACCACAATAAGAACCACGCACACCACAATCAGCACCACATGCGCCACAATCAGCACCACATGCACCACAATCAGAACTTCACGCACCACAATAGGCACCACAATCACCAATTCACACACCAATCCCCATCAATCCACAAACAAACCGCTTACCAATCCACACTCCAATCCATACCAATCCGCACAAACCCAAACAAATCCACACACCAATACATATACCAACAAACACCAAACCACACACCAATACATATACCAACAAACACCAAACCACACACCAAACCACACACCAATCCACAACCAATCCACATAAATAAACGAAACAAACCACTTACCAATCCACACACCAATCTACGCAAAATCCACATACAAATCCACAAACCAATCTACACCAATCCACACACCAAACCATACACCAATACACACCAAGCCACATACAAATACACACCAAACCACACACCAATTCACACACCAATCAACGTACTAATTCACGCTAATCCTTCGACCAATCCCAATTCTTCTATCAATCCTAATCCTTAACCCAACAGTAATACATTTTTATTTAAATTTAACTTTTACTTAAGTTACATTTAATTTATAAATGATAAAATTTTTGTTGCAATTCATACGAATAGAAACATAGAGCAAATAGGTGTGTTGGTATTGTGTAGTAAGAAATAGTTGTCTTACAAAATTGTATTAAAGTGAGTGCGCACGAATACGGTGCGATAGCCTTTTGGTGTAATTTTCTAAACTTGGTTGAAAATATAACTTTAGGAGGGCTTCAGAAAGTTTGAAGTAACCATGAATGGACTATCTCGGCTAAGCGGCCTCCTGAACTACAACTAGAACTGAAAATTAAAGTGAGTCTGGAAGGTTGCAATATTACGTTATTTCAGAAAATAATGAGATGGAATTCTTGATACTAGAAATTGCTCTAGATTTAATCGCCATCCCTTTCTCTTTCTCGAAAATTTCAGATACCCTACTCTACGTGGTGTCGTCGCATCTCTTGCGGTGGCGCGCCAGTCGTTTGAAAATTGGACGTCACTTCGTTGCACGCAAGGCTACGCGAGCGCCCGCTTTGATGACTCGCCAAGGGGAAGAATTTGAGGTGTCAGCAGACTGCGACGTCACGAGGCAAGTGTCGGACGTCCCGCCGAACTTGCCACCTCAGCCAACGTAGGCTCTTCTGGCCTAGTGCGCAGTTAACAACTGCATGAGGCTCGGCTCCGCCCCGTTTGGCAGAAACTCGCCGGTTTTGCGTCATCATTTTGTATTGACAATGTACGATTATATAAAATTTACATTTTACGAGTTGTTTAATATTTTTGTACGAAATTTTAATTGTGTTTTATCTGCTTGCCATGAAAAGTCGAGAACACAGTTACATTTTTTTTAGCGAGTTCTATACTTTTTACGACCAGCAGATAACGCGCAATTAAAATTAGGCACAAGAATAGTGAACAACTTTTAACATGTACATTTCCTATAACCGTACTCTGTCAGTAATTATATTGAACCCAAAATTATGACGCGAAAACATAGAATTTCTGCAAAAGTGGGCGAAGCTGGAGTTTAAGGGTCCCGCCTGCCTGTATCGTTTTTCTCCTTTCTTTAGCAGAGAAGCGAGAGAGCTATTAAGTGTTAGAATGGCACGTGCTACAAGAGCACCACCGCCACTACGCGCAGGTCTCTGAACTGGCGTGCAGTGCTCTCGTAGTGCTGCGTGTACCTATGGAACTTTCAGTGGTGACTGTACAATTTCATTGATGAACATTCGTAACGGAGTTCAATACAGTCTCGTATCGTAGTTTAACTCGCGCCCGGCTAGTATGCTATAACGATATGGCAGTTTGAGCAGGCCGTTTTTAACGATGTTGTAGGGCTCCAAAATAATATTTACAGCATGCGGGGTAACTTTAAGAGTACCATTTCTTTCTCATCTGGGGCATGATGTCTTTCGGTTGGTAAATATTCTGGGGGCAAGTTTAATAGTTTCGCCAAAAAAAAAAAACGGGATTTCAATCATTATGCAACGCAGTTCAGGCGTCAGGCATGAACCCTTAACAGATCTCATAACACCTGGTAAAATTGAACACACGTACACATATGAGATAAAACTGTCTATTGGGTGCAAATATGCACTTACGGTTGGCATTTTAGTCAGCTCTCCCGTTGCTATAATGATAGTAAATTCACACAGAAATGTATCTCCATCTGCTTTTTGTCTGATTAGCTTGAGGCATTTTCTGACACAGTCACGTATTACACTTAGTTCCATTCGCTGTCAGCGTGTATTTCCTTGCAATTTACACACAAATCCAGCTAATTTTAATATGAATTTTTTTTAGAGACGATGCACTCAAAGTTATTTTGAAAAAGGTATTGTTTCAACAAATGCAATTGCACTTTCATTCTTTTTTGGTAATCTCATTTCCATGAGATGCAATGGTTAGGTAATTCAATTTGCAATAAGATCTTCCAATCGAACAGACTTCCATGTATTCTTGAATAACAAATAAAGACCCATCAATGTGTAGAATAATTCTTTTATAAGCCGCAATCGTGATTTTTTTGTACAACGATCAATCTAGTTGTTTATCTCGCGAAAGATTTCAAACGAGTTCCGAAATCATCACCTCTTTCATTAATGTACTTCAAAAGCTTGTCCGATCGTGACTATAGCGTAGCAGCGGTCCAGCTTGCATTTGCAATTTCACAAACACTCTCTCGAGATTTAAAGGCTCTCTTTAGAATAGGTAACATTTTGTGTTGCACTTAGTTATACTGACAAAGCGCTGTGCTAATTTTATGAAAGAAACTAGACTCGCAAACTACTATATTGATCTTATTTTTTATTTAAAGATGTTGATTGATTAATTAAGGAATCGTAATTTATTATGTTGTTGTGTAACCATAAAAACTTTTATAGTGTGTTTTTTATATTGGTTGGGCAGGAAATACTAAATATAATTAATAATGCTATTATTACTTAATTTTAATACAATCCTTTGTTTGTTTTAATTGTATTTTTTCGATTCAGAAGAAACCTTATTTTATGTACTACGTGGTCTGGGCTATAACATGTCAAATTTTAATGGATTACGGGATGGATAATGGATAACGGAATCAAGTAATATTAAACTGAACAATAGTAAATAAGAGCATTGATATTAAAAAAAACGATAATGGCTATAAACAGAATAAAACAAAATCAATCGACCACTTCAAAGAATTTCATATGTACCTACATGTGTTTCTATAAGTCAGGCAGTGAGTTCCAAAACTTGATAGGCGTAGAAATTAAAAATAAAGAGTTATTTTTGATTGGGTTAAGATGGTACCCCTGTACCATATCACACAAATCATTTGTACCTTATTTATTTATTTAATATATTGTTTGAGGTTTAAAATCTGGATTGCAAACGACCAACTACCAAAACCTTTTATAAAAAGAGCTAGTAGGCAGTTAATTCTTCCTTAGAATAATTCCTACTAGACGCAATGCAGGCCTGCATTGAGTCTTCCTAGGAAACTTTCATGGTGGTACACGTGCTTTAATGTAATAAATTGGTATCCACTAAAGTTTCTCATTACAACATTCGCAAACATTAGCATCATTTATCCAAACTAGTTTTTTAAATTATTTTAAATTTACGAAACAAAAAGATTTCTGAAGGAAGTATGGGACGAAACAGGTTTATAATTTTTCTATTTATTATAGTGACAAGGTTTTACCTGGGCCTAAAGAGAATAATTTTCTATTTGTCTCATAGAAATGAAATATTTTACTTTTATTTAAAATCGCTTTAAAATGCTCATGGAACTTTTGTTTGCTACTTTTCGTTTAGTACTGTAATTCCATCAGGGGTGTTTGAATATTATTATCACAATAAAGAGGCGCGCTTGTTTTAAAGAGCGACTGTAGTTTCACTGAAGTCCTTACTCACTTAAATATACCTTAATTTCACTGCTGCTAACTGATTGACATAATCTGTGTTTACGAACTCTCATGCTCCATATAGCGTACCACCATATACTTCTTGGGCCCAGGAGACAGTAGCACTGCCTTCTTACCTATATTCGGAAGTTGTATCTCTTCCCCTTACCTCCTCCAATCATAATCCGCTTTAGTCAAGCTTGAATAAAGCTTACCAGTCTCTACATGTCAAGCTTGTAGCAAGATTCATTAGTTACGCTTACCGCAAGCTTGTCTTGGCTAACTGAAAGTATAATTCAAGCCATGTGTAAGCTTGACATTAGCAAGTATGTGCCCCTCATGAGAAATTTGGTTTGAATAGAGCTTGAATCACACATGACATGAAAAGCTTGCTCGGCAAGACAAATTCAAGTCAAATAGCAAGCTTGCCGAAATCTTATATGCTATCTGAGATGGAAGTTTAACAATATTCCCTATTTTGGAACTCAAAACCTATTAATAAGAGTTCTTTAAACTGTCATCGACAAAAATTTTTTTAGGTATTTTAACTAACCAAAAACCCCATATATTTTTATTTCCACATACAGTGAAATCCCGATATTTCGCATCCCGATTATTCGTATATCCCGCTAATTCGTGCAAATTTGCCGGTCCATTAAGAAAATCCCTTTAATTCGTAAAAAAACAATGCATTCCGGTCCCCTCGATAATTCGTATTTATTTTGGTGCTCGAGCTCAATTAAGACGTCTTATAATTCTTATTTACAACTTAAAAATCACGTTAACTCGTAATGATTTTAACCCTACACTGTACACCAGCTCTAGATTTATGCAATTTGGGCAGGGTAAAAAGGACAGGAAGGGTACTGAGGGACGTAGGAGGGTTTGAAGGGCAGGTAATGACGCCGGGTAGGCTGTGAGGCGATGTGTTTGTGATTCTCAGAACAAAGAGGTGCCTTGCTGTCCGGTATACGGTTATGAGAGGGTAGGAAGGAGCAGAGCGAGTGAAAAGTTAGTCAGTTCGGTCTTAGCCATGCCTCCGAAAAGAGATAATAAGTGTCTTTCCATTAGATAAAAAAAAGAAATCATTAACGCCGTGGCCGGTGGTGATAAACAAATTGACGTGTCCAAAAGTTATAACGTTCCTCCTTCCACAATAACATCAATTCTGAATAACAAGGACAAAATCGCCTCCCAGACATCGGGCAGTAAAGTAAAGCGCTTTAAGACTGGTGAGTATCCATAACTAAAAGAGAATTTAAAAAAGTGGTTTGCGCAAGCACAGAATTCGAATGTACCAATTGGAGGAAACATTTTAAGAGAAAAAGTAAAGGTTTTCGCAGAAAAAATGGGAATTAAAGACTTCCGTGCGAGTTATGGTTGGTTTGATAGGTTTAAAAAAAGCACAGCATAAAATTTAAGAAGCTTAGTGTTGAAAGTGCGAGTGTATCGGCCGACGTTTGTTCTGAGTGGAAAGACGAATTGGGAGAAATAATCGATTCTTATATGCCCAACAACATTTTTAATGCTGATAATATGGTGCTATTTTATAAGTGTCTCCCCGACCGATCAATATGGATCTAAGAAATTAAGACCGCTCATGACAGGCAAATCAGCCAAGCCAAGATGTTTTAAAAAACATAAAAACTTTTCCGACGACCTATTGTGCAAACAAAAAAGCGTGGATGACGGGTGAATTATTCAAGGAATGGATTCGATCAGTGAATGCTGATATGGAGAAAAGGCAGCGAAAAATTCTACGTTTCATGGATAATTGTACGGCCCATAACAATACCCCACCGCTCAGTCGTGTTAATGTTGTGTTTTTGCATTGCCAACACTACTTCTAAGCTGCAGCCTCTAGACCAGGGCATTATTAAATCGTTCAAAACGTTTTACCGCAAGGAAGTAGTGATGCAACTCCTTTACAGCATCGAGGATGGGAAGGATCATAAAATCGCCTTATTTTCAGGCATGAACATTGCTCACAAGGCGTGGCAAAGTGTTAGCGAAAGTACAATAAAAAACGGTTTTCGTGCTTGTGGATTCACGGGGGTGGAACTTTTATCAGCAGTTACTGAACAAAACTTAGAATTCCCTGTGAATTGGAATCATCTTCCTCAAAATGAAGAAAATTCTATAAGGTTTGAAGATTTCGTCAATTTTGACGATGGCTTAGCGATAGCGGGAATTCTAACTGATGACGAAATTTCGGCTCCATCTAAGCACATTGATGGTGAAGGTGATGACGAAGATGATGTGCTGACAATTACACCTAAAGTGGCTAAACAATACATCAACAACGTGCGCCATTTCTTAGCGAAATGAGACGTTGGCGATGAAGTATTTTCTGCTTTGAACATGCTTGACAAAGCCATCGACAATACCCGTCTGCAAGGTTTGCACCAAAAGAAAATTACAGATTTTTTTAAACGTAAATTTTTAATGTGTTGTTTGTTGCTGTAATTATTGATTTATATATACATTATATGTAGCCATGCGTTTATCATTACATATTAATGCAAATTTGCATTAATCTCGTTATTATGTTTTTTTGCTCCCGATTATTGGTAATCCCGCTAATATGAATATCTCGATAATTCATATTTAACATTCAGTCCCTTGACAATACGAATTATCTGGATTCTACTGTATATCCTACTAATTCGGGTCCATGATGGAGTGCACTCACTTGCCTCCGCAGCCCCCCACCACCCTCCTAACTCTTTGAACGGCCCTGCTGCTCCTGGTGATATCTATCATGGGACAGGTAGATAACTATTTTCAGTATTTGTGTCATGGAAGAATACAAAGCAGTTATAATATATTCCTTATATTCTATTTCGCTGCATATTTTGATTAACAATTCGAAATTGAAGAGTCTTATTTCGTGTTTTAGGCGAACATGTTTCAAATATTTATAAATTGATGTGCTAAGATTTTTATCTCCTTTAATTTCTCGTCCTTATTTCGATTACAGAGTGTTCTAGACGCATTGTTATTCCGACACCTTAACTCATCTTTGTTCCCTTATCCGTACAGTTTCAATGTGTCATAAAATGTTTTCGAAGTCTCAATAGTAAACAGCTGGAGCTGGAGCAGGCAACAAATGTCCATTCACGGTTACTTCAAAATTTTCTGAAGCTCTGCTTAAGTTAAACTTTCAGGATATTCCTCAGCCTCATCTGAACCACTTTTAACTAAGTCTAGAAAATTACAGCAAAGGGACAATGCGCTGCATTAGTGCACACTCAGTGTAATAATATTTTGCATAATACTTATTTCATTACCAACACAGCCTAATTTTTCCCTGTTATTATTAATATTAATTATAAATGAAATATTATAACTTAAAGACAGAATATAAGAAAAATTTAAGTTTCACCAAAAATAAGGTACTTTTACGTTAACACTTAGGGTATACGTAACGCTTATGATACACAATGTATTTAGGAAACAACCAAACCCATCATACACGGGAAAATATTTAAAGGTTTGATTAAAAAAGGAACGAAGAAACTGCGAATAGATGACACACTGACTATCATCAGTTGCTCGTACGTGAAGTAACTGGATTGTAGCTACGGGTGATAGAGCTGCAGTCTGGGAGTTCCTTGTGAAGTACTGTTGTTAGCCACTACAATGTACGGAGATGGCTATAGTTTCATGGCTTGGTGTCTATTTTTTCAACGTGTTTAATGTGCTGAACAACCGAACAAACTGCAACAGTTTTGGCAGTAGACACAACCAAGCCTACTGCAATATCTCAAAAGCACTTCAAAATTACATTAATCTGTGAATAGAAAATTGCACCCTACTTAACCCAAAAGGGATGGCCCGCGGATCTGTGGCCCTCCCTGTGGAGCCGCCAGCGATTGGTTTGTATAAAATTAAACATATTCAGTTTTGATTAAGAAATCCAAGCTTTTTATATTTTCTGAAAAATGTTTTACATGAATTTATCAAGTTTTGGAACTCACCTCCTCAAGTTATCTTAGAAAGGACGCCTCCTACGGTTAGAGAACAAGGACTTTATCGTAGATAAAAAGTATTCATTAAAAGCCACGAACATTTCACAGACATTGAAGAAAGATACACACTTATGTTGTCGTGACTTATTAAATAACAATGCAAGCAAGCTGCCCGCCATCTGTTAGCTTCTAGTGTAAACAAAGACACGGGCTCCCTACCGACACAACGAAGAGCCGGCATTGTTGTAGTTAAATTGTTATTGTAGAAGACTAAAAAATGGATGTTGCCATGGCCAACGCGATCGTGGTCAACGCTACCCGAGCCGTTGCTCACGCCAGAGGTTCGATAGCTCACTCTGGCGTTGGAGGCTGTCGGCCTCCGGGACGTGAGCAGCGACATCGTTTTTTCTCATAAACAAGCTGCACTAATATCATATAAATTTATTAAATATAACTTTTGCAAATCTGTTTCGAACACAGGGAGTCCCAGGTTCGATGCCAGGTCGGTTCATTTCAATTAAAGTTGTTTCTTATTTTACAACATACTGATACGAAACGTGGTTCTGTCCTATTCCTCTCATGTAGTATATTCCGTAGAATAATTGTGGTTGCAGTGGCGTATTTAAGTGAGGGGCAGGTATCTTCAAAACCTTGCAAATTTTGCCGATTTCACCTTTTTTAAATCTAGGAAAAGATTAGCTTTTTTCTAAACGTTAATTTTCTCCCAATATACTTGTCATTTCTTATTAATATGAAAAAAAACACAGTTTTCGCAAGGAGGGTACGATATGTACGTTTAACAGGATAAGCGACACAGAATTATAAGAAAAATTTAGTGCTCCCTTTTTTAAGTATTTTAAATACGCCACTGTACGGCTGTGATATTATATACAATATACACACATTTTCTATGTGTGTGACTGGGTAAAAATGCATCGTTATAGTCTATCATCAGCATTTATGATCCACTGGGCATGTCATTCCTTCGCTCTATAGTTGCATGCATACAATTGTTTTTGGGTCACGAATACCTAGTTCTTACACAGAACTAAATGTGCTCACAGTTAGACAAACAAATGGCAAAATTCCTGCTTGGACTGCGAAAGGTTTTCTCTTTCACGCTGCAGAGTCTTAAAATTTTCGTATTTGTAATTTATAATAACTCATTTTTTATTTAATCTCTATGCATGAGGTAGGGCACTCTTAGCATAAGCGTGCGCGTATGTGTGGGTTTACCATAGTGCGTGTGCGTCTCAAGATGTATACATGAGGATACGCTAATGTCCTGCTTCAGCTATCACAGTTTATGAAAATCACATGTTATTTTGAGTCTATTATTTTCTAATATGAAAGCATAATAAATAATAATTTATGAGTTTTTATTTGTACACATTGAACGAAGATATGTCTGACATGTTCTGCCTTAAAAATAATAATAAAAATTAAAAATAATTCAAATTATGTTGTGATTTTTTATATATATAAACACAATTTTTTGCAAAATAGATACTTTTGTACACCTCTAGTTGAGCTCTAAACCATTATTAAAAAAACAATTTTAAATTTATTTCATAATGTATTAAAATTATTGACTTTTTAATTATGTAAGTTATTTTGGCAGTATCTGTCATACTCCCTCGATTTGTAGAAAATTNATTAAAATTATTGACTTTTTAATTATGTAAGTTATTTTGGCAGTATCTGTCATACTCCCTCGATTTGTAGAAAATTTTTGTTTCCATTATTTACAATTGGTTGTTTAAAAAAAATTGTTAAACTCATTTAACCAATTTGCTAGTTGGAGTAAAGTGGTGGTCTTCGGAACAACTGACGCAATTTTTTATAGTCTGCACTGTNATTAAAATTATTGACTTTTTAATTATGTAAGTTATTTTGGCAGTATCTGTCATACTCCCTCGATTTGTAGAAAATGTTTGTTTCCATTATTTACAATTGGTTGTTTAAAAAAAATTGTTAAACTTATTTAACCAATTTGCTAGTTGGAGTAAAGTGGTGGTCTTCGGAACAACTGACGCAATTTTTTATAGTCTGCACTGTNATTTAACCAATTTGCTAGTTGGAGTAAAGTGGTGGTCTTCGGAACAACTGACGCAATTTTTTATAGTCTGCACTGTGTTAGAAAATTCAATATTACGTTCGTCTGGAGCAACAAGAACACATATTTGCAATTATATAAAAATACCATCATGTTGAGAAACCACATTTTTATAACAAATCTGGAGGAAAAGCATTTAAGAAAACCCCGTAGGAGTACACATATCTGCCCTTAAGTTGGCACACAAGTAGAAGCAGATGGTACGCGAGACAGATCAAAATATCAAGTCCGTGGGACAACAATAACTTTAAATGCGACACATATAGCAGACACCTTAATAACGAGTGTAAACACTCCGAATGGCCACCTATGCAGCAACTCTGGCACGTAATCTGTAGTAAAAATTCCGAGTGTCTCTCTGGAGTACCATATCGTACGCTCGCTGTATTTCATGGCATAACTGGGCGATGGTGATTGCCGGAGCTGGGATGGATGTCAGGAGCCGCCCCATCACGTCCTACACATGCTCGATGAGGCTGATGTATTGAGATGTAGGGGATCAGGGTAGGATGCGCACAACCTAGCGACATTAGAATGCCCGTTATAGTGCTGGAAAATTGGTTCCTGCAGTGTGTCGAGATATGGTCGGAAAACCAGATTGAAAACGTCACAGATGAACTACGAACTCATACCCCATTAATGAATACCATAGACGGCCGGGATGGTTAGNCCAGATTGAAAACGTCACAGATGAACTACGAACTCATACCCCATTAATGAATACCATAGACGGCCGGGATGGTTAGCTTATGGCCACTCGTAATTACCATGATCCCAGGCGTGGGCCCTGTGAGGAGTGCGATTACACGGAGTATCATTCTGNCTTATGGCCACTCGTAATTACCATGATCCCAGGCGTGGGCCCTGTGAGGAGTGCGATTACACGGAGTATCATTCTGCTCCTCGGCACATCTACGACTGCGAACACGGCCATCACTTTGTCCAGGGCAGAAAAGAGTTTTATCACTGATCACCACTGCTCTCCATTCACCTCCACAACCCACTCTCTCCCTACACCACCGGAAACGTTCTTGATGGCGAGCAGGTGTCAGGGGTGAAGGTGCCACAGTAATACGAGAACGCAGACATACCTTCAACAATCGATAGTTAATTGTTCGTGCTGACACATGGTTGACCCAGTGTTTGNGGGGGGGGGGGGGGGGGGGAGTGACTCTGATTACATGTGCGGTTTCTATTTTTACAGGCAGGGTGACCCGAATATATCTTCTGTCCAGGCGCTCTTCAGTGAAACTAGGTGGCTATGGGAACCCTCAGTCAAACATCTTCCTCAGCACTGATGGGCCACTGACACGTCACTCCTCAAGTGAGTGGCAATTCTGCGGAACATCCAGCCACCCTCTCGGAGTTCTTCAATACTGCCACACTCAAGTTACTTAATCGCACAATTGGTGTTTGATGCTGTCTTCCAGGCAATGTAGACACTCTCTGTGATACACATTCAATGATATCATACTGCCAACTGCACTCGTGTTGTCAAGCGAACTGCNCAATGTAGACACTCTCTGTGATACACATTCAATGATATCATACTGCCAACTGCACTCGTGTTGTCAAGCGAACTGCGATGAGAAACTAATCTAATGGCTGCAGATCTATGAAGGCGAGTCGTGCTTTTCCACTTATGATCTGACTGAGTGCCTTATACACACGCACCTTTTGGGTTGTAAAACCCGTTTGTATTGGAAGATGTTCACTAGGCGTTCTTCAATGAATTTCCGCTAGTGTNCAATGTAGACACTCTCTGTGATACACATTCAATGATATCATACTGCCAACTGCACTCGTGTTGTCAAGCGAACTGTGATGAGAAACTAATCTAATGGCTGCAGATCTATGAAGGCGAGTCGTGCTTTTCCACTTATGATCTGACTGAGTGCCTTATACACATGCACCTTTTGGGTTGTAAAACCCGTTTGTATTGGAAGATGTTCACTAGGTGTTCTTCAATGAATTTCCGCTAGTGTNGCACCTTTTGGGTTGTAAAACCCGTTTGTATTGGAAGATGTTCACTAGGTGTTCTTCAATGAATTTCCGCTAGTGTATTTTATATCAAAAAACACAACTATTGATGAAAAATACCATAGAGTTACACTAATTTTTAATAAAACCACTCATACATACAAAGACACAGGTGACTAAACAAAACCGGCACATATGGTTATGACGCTGACAAAGGGAAAGAAATAGCAACGTTAAAGGATAATGCGAATGGGGAGACACCGACGAAGGCATGGGTACCAACGAATGGGGAGGAGGTGGTGCCGACAGTGTCATAAGGCAGATGGAATATTATACAACTTGGAATCCAAGTTCAGCCATTAGGGCAAAACATAGTAGAAAAAAAAACAACAGATGCATGCATTTATGTGTGTGTCTGTGTATACACTGGTCGAGAATGGAAAATGAACTAAGAGACGCATATGTCCCCCATGAGTGGAGATTGTATTATATAATTAAACTGTTTATGCACTGTATATGATAATGTTCACAGCATCGTACACCTATGGACAGAGGCTACATAGTGTCCTGAACAATAATGTCAGTATCTTGTGGAGCCATTTTTAGCGACGATGCAGTCCTCCAGTCGTACGTAGAGACGATCATTAAGGTTTCCGATGTAATCTTGGGGAATAGTGTTGTACACTAATTTCACTTGTTGTTGCAATTGGTGGAGGTTTGTTGCCGGTATTACAGACCACACCAAACGCTGTCCCATCATGTACTACATGTGTTCAATGGGGGACAGGTAGGTTGATCGTGCTGGCCAGAGAAGTTAACGGACACCTTCGAGAGCGCGTTGGGTAACACGAGACGTGTGTGCACGGTCATTGTACTGCTGGAAGAGGACATTTGCTTGTCATTGTAGGAACGGCAACAAAACGGGCAGAACGATGTTCTAGATTTAGCTTTCACTGTTCAGTGTTCCCTGAACAAACACCAGAGGCGTACAGTCATTGTAGGCTATTGCACCTCAGACTATGATGCCAGGAGTTGGTCCTGTATGACTCTGACGTATACTTTCCGGTTGTTGCTGCTGTCCTGACCAACGCAGAACTCGCGAACGTTTATCACTGGCGCCAAGGCAGAATTTGCCTTCAACACTAAACAAAACTTCGCGCCATTCATCCCTCCAGTTGCGTCGTTCGCGACAGCATCCGAGGCGGGCTGCACAGTAATGAGGTGGGAGAGGAAGTCTGGTGAGCGCAACCCTTGATCGTAGTCCAGCGTCCAGTAAACAGTTGGAGTGGCCCTAATCTGTGCGGCGTTCACCATGCGATCAGCAATGGCTGCTCTTGTTGGTGTGGTGGTCCAGGCGGGAATCCGCATGTCGCTGCCATCCTGAACCCAGACGACGATCATGTGCATCATCGTTGGACCACAGGCACCACCAATTATGCACAGCAGACACTTCACGACCTACGCATAGGCCAATTCGTCGGAAGGACCGTCCAGCCTCCCTCAAGCCCGTAATACGACTTCGTTCAATGTCCATTAATAGCACGAAGTGTGGTCGTCTATGTCATTGTGGCATGTCTACAATGCTTACTACACACATGCCGATGCTTGAAACAAGAGACTCCTCTTTCACCGAGTCAACTACAGTTGTAATGGGCTCCACGGTGTTATGCCTAGTACACGTTTCCTACTCTGTCCACAGCACAGCACTGTTAATCGTTACTTGTATTGCCATCTATGAGTGCCCTATGCGTAAGTAGTGTTTCAATGTCACCGCTTTAGTGGTGTTCAGTTTTCATTTTCCACCTGTGTATATACATAAACTCACACTAATCGTGTTCATTAGTC
Organism: Clitarchus hookeri; assembly: GCA_002778355.1. Taxonomy (NCBI): domain Eukaryota; kingdom Metazoa; phylum Arthropoda; class Insecta; order Phasmatodea; family Phasmatidae; genus Clitarchus; species Clitarchus hookeri. The sequence goes on from NQII01008259.1 coordinate 46,785, forward strand.
ATAACATTTTCATTCAGTGCAAATTTTTGTTACCATGGTGTCAGCAGTATTACACTTTCTGAATAAAATCTTTGAAAAGCTACCTCCTGATGCGTAGTCGTTTGGTGCGCCGTGATTTGCGGTGCGGGAGGTTCTGGGTACGAATGCTAGGCAAGGCATGGGTGTTATTTTAAGTAGGGTCATATTTCTGTTTGTAACTCGTCTCCTGATAAACTTTCTCGCGTAACACAGGGGGAAGTTAATAAACCTTTGAAAAATCGCACCATGAATGACGTGATAGGTTATTTCCTAAATATGTCACGTTTCACAGATATTTTACATTTATGTTAACATAAACGTATAGTATATTTTGTTAATATTCATTTTAATAATCTACAATATTTAATTTGTAATTATTACTAATAAAAAACAGAGCGAAAATGTGTATTGGTAGTGCATAGCAAGAAATAGTTATAAGTAACGTATTATTAAACTGAATGTGCATGAACGTGGTGGTGCTTAGACCCCTTTGGTGAATTTATCTAGATTTTGCTAAGCTGTGGGTGTATGTGGTGGAGGTATGACCTGAAAGCAGAACATTAGTAGAGTTTAAGAAAAGTTGGAAGTAACCATGAATGGACTATATAAAATTTGTCAGGCATTTTCATGTAGGTAAAAATTAAAGTACACAAAATAATTAGTAGACTTTAAATAACAATTTATTTTGGTAAATTAATCTCAAATGTTATAAGAATATTTCTTTTTTTTATGTCATTATGCTAAATTTGTTCGTATGGCTTTATATCATTTAAATATTATTACAAGACGCCAGTTTTGTGTATCCGAGTTAGTGAGGGCTGATTTTTAATTTATTCACACAGTTATTACTTACAACATTAAACTATCTATCTCCACTATTTCTCACGATATCATCAGTGATCACAACATTTAATGTCTATCTCAATTCAAATTACAGTTTTTATAAATGTCTCTATATTGCCTAGACTCATAATTCACTCTCATTATTTATACATATGTCTGCTACCATCATTTGAATTGTCTAACACATACACATTCAGTTCAATAGTCCCGCCCGTCAGTCTCACTCTCCACTGTACAGATGCCCGCAGTCCGCAGACTTCACTCCCGCTGGACACTCTTGCCACCACTCGACGCTCTGCTGACTCGTCATATTCGCTGTCTTCACATATGTGGCTAAAGTACGAATAATCTTCCAAACTCTCAACTGTCAAAACAGTTGGCTAGTAGGCCCGTCACAACTTAAATAGTCTCGTTGGTCCTGATATGGAAGGTTCCCAACGCCTCGAGCAGGGGCGGCCGTAACCATTGCGAGGCCCCGGGCGGCAGATCCTTGCCAGGCCCTTGTCCTTTGTGCAAAGTATGTGAATCGAAAGTAGGTATGAGATAAAATAAATAAATGTTGAGTTCTTAAATATTATATTAGAAGATTTATAAAAGTTAAAAAAACACACATAAAGACGACAAATTATTAATGATGATAAATTAAGGTGCATAAATGCCTTAAAAGATATACACAGGGATTTAAAAATGTTATTTGAGGCTTTTCCTAAGACTAAAATCTTTAACTGAAGCACAATAATTCAACGAATGAGCTACGTCATTTTCAATTGAAAGAATAGCAAGAGCTGAAAGCCGATCTTGTGTCATCGAATTCCTCAAGTATGTTTTAATAATTTTTAACCTCGAAAAACTCCTTTCTGCAGACGCAACTGTCACAGGTGTGGTGACAATAATTCTGAAGACTACTTCGATAGTGGGGTACACTTCAGTTAAATTTTTTTCTATTATATATTTCAGCACCGAGATTATGCCATCGTTTCCTTCATATACACGGATAAAGATGTTCAGTTCTTCATACAATTCATGTCCATCAATATCAGATGTGTTTCCTACTGTTAGAGATATTTGCAAGTCGCTGCATTGCTTCAAAAGTTCACAATTACTAATTTCCTTTAATCTTTTTATGTTATACATTAAACCAAATATGCTCTCATGATGTTTAAGTGCCTCAAATCTATGTTGGCAGCTTGCGCGCACATTGTCAACAATGACATAAAAATAGTTTACTTTGAAAATCTCTTCAGCAGGCAATTGGAGGGCTTCATCTTCCCCTTCATAGTCAAAATGCGATCTTTTGCGTCGCCTTCTCACGACTTTGAACTTTCTGTCAATATCATTTTCCTCAGCTATTTCTCTCGCTGTTACCAAGGATGATTGGAAACCATTTTCCCGATAATTATCAAACCAATGTGTAAATACGTATAGGTGTTGTATAGCCGCATATAGGTGCATTTTTTCGCTCTGCCACATTTTACTTATAACATTTATCTTTGTGAGAATGTCATACCATACGACGAGAGAAACTACAAATTTGTAGGTAGTTATTTCCTTTTCTATAGAATGACATTCACTAACCAACTGACAATCTGTTGTATTTTCTGCTAAATTCTTCAAAGCATCACGTATCTCGCTTAGTTGGTATTTAACGGCCTTCACCGATTCTACCCTGCATTACCATCTAGTTTCAGAAAGTGGTTTTAGCGATAAGGATTTTACATGTGCTTTTAAAATAGCCCACCTCTGACTCGAGCCAGCAAACAGAGTGTACAGCCTTTGTAGCAAACCAAACAAAGATTTTGCCTGAACACAAGACGATGCTGCATCTCCTAGAATGAGATTCCAGCTGTGACTCCCCCAAGGTAAAAAATAAGCAAGTGGATTAATTTCAAGTATACGTTTCTGGACACCACTTTTTTCTCCATGCATATCGGCTCCATTATCATACCCTTGGCCTCTACAGTTTTGCAATGATATACCCAGCTGTTCTAGCTCTGTGATTATATAATTAGTCAAACTCTCAGCTGTGGTTTTTTCGACGGCTAAAAAGCAAATAAAATGTGCTTTAATGCCAAATGTATTTGTATTAAAAAATCTTATAATAATTGACAGTTGCTCAACACGAGAAACGTCACGAGTACAATCAAGAATAATAGAGTAATATTTATTCTTTATTATTTTGTAAACAATTTGAGTCTTCACGTGACTTGCCATTAATTGTACGAGCTCATTTTGAATATTTTTTCCAAGATAGTGGTCATTAATCGTCTTGTCTGTTACTTGTTTTAGGTGAAGTCGCAACATTGGATCAAATCGGGCTATTAACTTTACTAAATCTATAAAGTTGCCGCTAGTCTCACTTAAATCTGAGTCAGATATTAATTTCTCTCTATGACCTCTGAAGGCCAAATTGTGAGATGCTAAAAAATTTACAATTGCAAGCAGTATTTCTAAAACATCTCTCCAACGCTGCCTTTCTTGTTCAATTTGAGTCTGGGCTATAGAGTCAAGAGTGGCACAGTTTTTTTTTAACCCGTTCTCTAAATTTAACCATTTCAACATACAATCTTTGTACTGTCGGCTATATTCATGAGACTTTAGGTAATCACCCAAGTGTTGCCAATCACACACTCCTTCATTGGATCTAATTCTTGTATTTCCTAGACCGAACATTCGGCACGGAAAGCAGTAAACGGCATCCTTTGTTTCTGAATAAATCATCCAGGGCCTGTTAAGCTTTTCACCATTAGCTAATATTTTACAGTAATGATATTCGCTGAATCGCCGCCCATTATCATTTACGGGGAAAAAATCAACTTTAACCCGGATTGGACCTTTCAATACAATTACAGTTCGGCCTACATCAGTCATTATTACGGGCCACAAACCGGGGTCATTTTGAGGTTTCAGATTTTCAATTCTGCCAGTCATGGATGTAGACATAGACTCAGATACGTATTCTTGGCTGGATACTGTTGGCGGCGGCGGCGTAAGAGACAATGATGTTGTTGACTCATTATTATCCTCGCTATTGTTAGTAGGTGGCAGCGGCACCCATGACGATGTTGAAGGAAAAATTTCAGCTGGGTTAGGGTAAGAGTGCAATAATATGTCACTTTCAGTCAATGAAGGATCTTTAGAGGTTTCTTGACCATCACTTTTTATATATTTATATAAAGACCCACGTAGATTTTCTTCTACCTGCTTTCTTTTGATAGCTCTTTTCCTTTTTGAACTAACCGACTCAAATTTTTTACCGGCATCACTATCACGCGAACTCATTTCATAAATCTTATTTCGCACATAAAACTAATTCAGAAATAATTTAAAAATAGTTTAACACAGTTTTTTAAAATAATTTACTCTTTTCTATTTAAGTACTGTTACTGTTAATGACGTAAGATTCACTAAAACTTAATATCATTTAATGTTTATTTACCTACTGAAATATATGTGCCGTTGCCATACAAACAAACGATTATGTCACGCATACAGCTGCGAGCAAAATGAGCGTAAGCGTAAGGTGACAAGAATTGACGAACGAAATGAAACACGGGGATTCCCCGAGCGTAAATCGTAAACACGATGAAAGTAACAAAACCGAGCACTCNTTCTATTTAAGTACTGTTACTGTTAATGACGTAAGATTCACTAAAACTTAATATCATTTAATGTTTATTTACCTACTGAAATATATGTGCCGTTGCCATACAAACAAACGATTATGTCACGCATACAGCTGCGAGCAAAATGAGCGTAAGCGTAAGGTGACAAGAATTGATGAACGAAATGAAACACGGGGATTCCCCGAGCGTAAATCGTAAACACGATGAAAGTAACAAAACCGAGCACTCCAGTGGGTTACCTAATGCGCGAGGCGCGAGATTTAAATAGTAAAGAATTTTTAAAGTATGTTTTACAGTCAAATAACAAAAATATTATTATCCACTGATAAATTAATTAATTAAGATATATTTTATCGTACTTTTTATACGAATGCAACATTGAATAAATATAAATGAGAAATTTTTATTTAGGCACATATTACTATTTACTTTACTATGAATTAACAAAATTAATTTTATTATTAGTACTAAAAGCGAAGAATAAAATAAAAAGTTATAAATATAAACTTTTTTCTACTCGAGTTGTTGCGCGAGGCCCCTGCAAGAGCGAGGCCCAGGGCGATTACCCTGCTCGCCACCCCCTAAGACCGCCAATGGCCTCGAGTCATGCTGAGAGGAACTATTGTATTGCACCAGTACATTCTATCAAATAATTGCAGAAATTATATCCGCCGAAGGTCAAGAGTGCGCGATCTGCGATAGGCTTACCGTGGCGGCACGCTGAGGCTTCCCTTTGTAGATCTCGGTGTCCACTTCTTACGTCACCACTCTGACTTTGGCACACTGTTTCCTCGCTCCAGTGGGGCGGGACAAGGGAAGCAATGCAAAGCAGCAACACGTAACACAACGAAAGTAAATATGACCGACAAACGGCATCTGAAGGCTTTTCACAGCATAATAAGGTAAATATCTACTATACACTCACACCATGCACACACACACTTTTATGTATATATTAATATACAAGGTTTTAGTACGAGCCTGCCATCATCTGAATATGCGTATCCCGTGGTCGCTAGGGCGCCTTCAGAACACGAGGTTTGCGGGTTCGAATCCTTGGAAAGCGATATATACGTGTTATATTCTCATGTATTGGGCACTTCTGCCTGACTGTTTTATCTGGGTAGAGTAACTATGACTCTCTTCTGGGCGTTGCCGCCCGACTGGTTCTTGTATGCCAATAGGTATCTGAAGTATGGGGGCCAAGGCTGTAATAACAGTAAGGTGCATGTTTCCAGTTTGCTGAGTAGTGGCACAATACCTGGTGGGAGTGTCCCTGACTGTCTGGCAACCAGGAAAGGTTCTTCCTGCCTGGTTAAATGTGAATTGCTTGGTGGGTTTGTGCTGCATGTCGGTCAGAAACTCGTTGGATGTTGGACCAGTAGAGCCACTTTGGATGTAGGTTCACCTGGGTGAATCGGTGGTGGAAGAAGATGGTGATCAGCCTGCAATGTTTTTAAGGCGTAGCATGTGTTGTATGGGCAGGATAAAGGCGTCTGCTCTCTGGTTTTTCAACCCAGACTGTATGTTAAGGCCTAGTTGGGATGTTGTTGTCAAGCAAGCACATTCATCGTCGCTCTGCCCGGTCACCTCATGTCTGAAGTAGTGTATATATATGACGATTCGTGCGTGGCATTTAGGAGTCGGAGCCATAGTCACTAGCCAACTCAGCTGGCGTCACAGGCGGAGATCGATCTACGGCATAGGGCGGTCATGTGACGAAACAATTACGTGTTTCATCCCTATATTCACTTCGGAAATTAATTATTTCATTGAAAAACAATTTTTTTTTACCGAAATATAAAAAAAAAAATTGGAATATATTCCGATCGAGTCCTCAAATGAGCAAAGCGGATTTGAAACTCTTCGATGCGAGAGTAAAAGGGTCTTTAGAAGAGCAAGCGGATTCGAGGCTGTTAGCGGAATGAGATACTTAATTCTCATAGCAGTACAAGCAGATTCGAGGCTCCGAGCAATTCCAGCAGATCGAGCAGATCAGCGGTCATGGCCACCTCCCCAAATAATATCCTGCACCCACCATATCTTTCGAGCCCTTTCTCTCCACCCCACCGGCATCGCCCTACTCATCCCCGTGTTCATCTCGCAATTTATCCCATCCTCACTCCTTAGAAAGAAACTCGTAAAACTCAAGGAAAAAATTACACAACTGGCCCGGCCAGGCAAGTTGGATGTGGGTGACTTTGACAATGACCCAGGTATTTTAATACTTTAAAATCAAGAATAATTGCAAAAATTGAAAGAATAAAACAGTAAAGAATATCGAGGAAAAATTACATTCCTATTGCGAAAAACCAAGTCGGATATGTGTTAACCTTAGTGTTCGATTATCTGGAAGCTGGCAAAGCACAGCCACTCTCTGGTACGACGATCAAAAGGCGAATTAATCCCAACCTCTATATTTCATTGTATACATAGCTGAACAATATGACGACCCCAAAGAGAATGATTGATTTAAGTAAAACCCACGCCCTCACTCCTTTCCCTCCACACTTACTGTCAACACAACTCTCACCGCTCCACTTCCCACACCATTTACTCATCATAGCTCTACCCCCATCCACATTCATACATGCCACCAACCTACCACCCGAGTATCCGCCCTACCTCATAATTAACTACCCATAGCTCGACACTATAACAATTTATTCACATTAGTTCGTCCCACAAACCATCCACCCGTGCCACCAACGAAGCACATGACTCTCCATCCCCTCACTTTCCGAACACTAACCTCTCATCACTACCCCCTGAGATACAACCCCTTCATCACACTCCAACTAGTTACCACTACTCCATTTACTCATTATAGTTCGACCTATTAGTCAGTTCAACTCCACTCTTGGCAATCAGTTGCCATACATAATCTGATTACTCGGTAAAGTTCTACTCCCCTCGCCAACTACTACCATGCTACACACCTCCACCCCCTTCCTTATGCTAGAATAAATTCAGCCAACTATGTTTATTCACTGTAGTTTGATCCCTTCCACAACACCACTATATTTCATTGAATATTTCGTCGGCTCTCAACGCCCCCTCACAACCCTCGTGACTGACTCAGACCATATTACTGACCATTACTAGCTGGCCATAACAAAGGAACATAACGACCAACCATACTAGCCAACGACTGACTGCACCCGAGGCTGACTCCACCAAAGACTGAAACCACCCAAGAATGAAACCAACCAAGACTGTCACAACCCAAGCATAGTGCCACCCAGATGTGACTCCACTTAAGACTTACACCACCCAAGAATAGCATCACCAAGAATTGCGCCATCCAAAATGTGACTCCACCCAAGACTGGCTCCACCCAAGAGTGGCTCTTGCCGAGACCAGTTCCTGCAAAACTGGCTATAACAATAGGCAGGACCAAACAGCAAAACCAACCGACCATACCACCAAAGTAGTTATAAAATGGGCATTCGAAGACAGCTTCGTGCCAGGGACACAGGGACCCCTCATGCTCTTGCATTCCACATGGCGTATTTTTCACGTTTTCCTTCGAAAATTCCGGATTTCTTCCAAAAAACGACAAAATTTTCCAAATTTCCCTAACAAAATTTCCCTAAAATTTCCCAAATTTTCTTTCAAAATATTATTTTTATAAATTATTTTCAAGGACTCCACAATGTGGAGGAATGACTCATTTTTGGGCAATGAGGAGCTGAGGAGCTGAGGGTTTTCTCAGAGTCCACCCCTACCATACTTCATGCTCTTGAATTCCAAGCTGGTATGGTTATAGCCCTATGCGAACTTATAAGCATATTTGGCCATAATTCCCGAACCGTTTAAGATGTCGTCAAATTCATATCATTGGCATCGAAGTAGACAAGGAAAATTAACAAATGGTAATTTAAGCCCTATGCGAACTTATAAGCATAGTTGGCCGTAATTCCCGAACNAGGCATCGAAGTAGACAAGGAAAATTAACAAATGGTCATTTAAGCCCTATGCGAACTTATAAGCATAGTTGGCCGTAATTCCCGAACCGTTTAAGATGTAGTCGCCAAATTCATATCATAGGCATCGACGCAGACAAAGGAAATTAACAAATGGTAATTTAAGACCTATGCGAACTTATAAGCATAGTTGGCCGTAATTCCCGAGCCGTTTAAGATGTAGCCATCAAATTCATATCATAGGCATCGATGCAGACAAGGAAAATTATAACATGGTTATTTAAGCCCTATGCGAACTTATAAGCATAGTTGGACATAATTCCCGAACCTTTTAAGATGTAGTCGTAAAATTCATGTCATAGGCATCGACGCAACCAGGAAAATTAACAAATGGCCATTTAAGCCCTATGCGAACTTATAAGCATAGTTGGCTGTAATTACAGAACCATTTAAGATGTTGCTTGTTACTCCTAGGAGCAGTGCAAAACACTCATAGATAGTGCAGCTTTTCAGTATGACACATATTACACTAACACAATAAATGAATATATGTCACACCCTTAATTGCAAGTTGGGGTATCTTAGAATTGCAAAAACTAAGAAAAAAATTCAGATACAAATTCAACACAAAAATTAGATAAGACTCAATTTCACCCTAAATCTTTATGTTTCGGATCTGACAATGGTTTCGTAACAATGTCTGCAACATTCTGATCAGTTTTGACACAAGAGATTGAAACCATTCGTTTTGATACTGCATCTTTAATAAAATGAGCACGAATGGCTATGTGTTTAGATCACTTACTGTTTTCAAAATTTTTCGTCCAACTTATTGTTCTTTGATCATCAAAAATATAAGATAGTTTGGAATTTTGGTGCCTAAATCTAACACCACGCCACTTGTGTACAGAAGTTCTGTTATTGCTAAGGTTGATGCATAGTATTCAGATTATGCTGTACTCAGGGCTACCACATTTTGCTTCTTCGACATCCTTGCTACTGGTGCGTAAGTATCACTGCAACTGTTCTCTTGGCATCTCTTTGTGACAAGTTTTGCTCGCTTAGTACCATCTTGTTTAGTCTTGAACACCCATCGAGTTTCAATGTCGTTCTCACGAATTGGCAATTCACATGGAGTCCACACAATTAAATTTTCCAATATATACAGCTCTTTCTCTACAGCTTCACGCCATCCCTCATCTAGCAAGCATTGTTTGACTGAAATCAACTTGATCATCTTTACACACGCAGTATGGTGTATTCATTTCTGAATTAAACATTTCATAGTCTTGGAATCAAGCAGTTATGCTAACTTGTCTTCTTGATTCTTGGGTTAATTATTCTGTCTTCCTTAATTCTTTTCTTGCCTGACAGATTTTGTCGTCTGATAGATTGGTTCCCTCTGTATCTTCTGATGAAACGGGATTGTCATTGTTTTCCATACAAACAGGAACACTGTTGTTTGACCCAAATGGGTCAAAAATTATTTCTGAAAAATTTGAAATAATATTTATTAAATGTTACATCCCAAGAAACGGTTACTTTTCCCTTTTTAGGGTCCCAAATTATATATCCACTGGCACTGTACTAAACCAGACGACATTCTATGGCTCTTGGATCCAGCTTTTTACCCTTTGGCAAATTTGCTGCTCACGTTCTTCTGCCAAAAACTATAAGTTTATGTAATTTAAATTTTTCGTTGTACAGTTCTGCTGGAATCTTACCAAACAGAGCTTGTGTTGGACATCTATTTAATTGGTAGGCTGCAGTTCTGACTGTCTCTCCCCTCAAATATTTTGGCAGTCCTGTTTCAACCAGCAATTTTCGTACTCTGTCTGTCATAGACCGACTGTGACTTACTGTATATTCTAATGTTATGCCACTTTTTTGACAAAGGTCGTTAAAGGTATTTGATGAGTACTTAAAACCATTGTCACATCTTACAAGAGTTGTTCTTATGACACCAAATCTTGCTTCCAACCTTGTAATGTATTCCATTACATTTTCTCCTGGCTCATCTTTTTTTTTCAACAAATATACACTAAATGTGAGTTATAATAAACAATGACTAGAAAATATCTTTCATCGTGTGTGTTTAAAGGAGTTTCAGTGCCTTCAATGTCAGTGCGAATGAATTCACCTATTTTATTAGATCTTGGCGACTGTACTTTCTTGAATGGTTAATGTGTGTCTTTGCCTTGACGATATGGTTCACAAACATCTTCTGAATGCTGTCAAATTAATTTCCTTCAGACGGACACTATTCAAATGACCTAAACGTCTATGCCACAAACTGTCATCTTGTGATATATTACAATGTTTATTGTTGTCAAGAAACAAATGAGCAGCATATAATTTGCCTGTTAGGTCACATTTTACACAAATGTAATTTCCCTTCAATATTTAGGCTTTTCCCCCCGAAAACAATACATTCATACCTCTGTTATTGGTGTTTCTGGCTGACAACAAGTTACAATACAGGCCTGGAACTACCAGTGCTTCTACAGTAATTTTGTAACTTCCACTATACAGTCACTACATACCTTTTTGATTTGCTCACAAAATATAAATATTTGCTATTTTTATGTTTACTGGCATTTTCAATTCTTTAACATTTTACATAATTTCAAGCAGGTCATATTTCACCAGGTGATCACTGGCACCACTATCTAAAATGAATTTAATAATTTAAGATGCATCGCTGTAGAGTACTAGGTTTTCAGGCTCAAATGAAGCAACAAATATAATGCCTCGATTGCCTTGACTAAGATGTGCAATAGTGTGGTTACGATTTACTCCTCTATAATTATTTTTTCCTCGAAAGCCACGCCAACCTCTGAACGAGCCATTCACTGTATTTTTCTTCGAACAATCTGCAATGAAATAACCAGTACGGTTACAGCCATAACATATTTTTTTGATTTTCGAAACTCGACGTCTTGAATGAGCATTCATCCAAATCTTTGGTTTCTGAACGTGTATTCACCATTTTCAATTCTGCATCAAGCAAATGGGATTTTACGAAGTTCATGATTAACTCATTGTCAATAGTTCCTAACACCCCAATAACATTACTGTGGCATTCGGGCATTGTCACTAACCAATGGAATACTCTTTAACCTTGGGATAACATTGCCTCCGTAATTTCTAGGTCGCGTATCAGTCGATCAAATTTCATGAAGTGTTTCTGAAGTGATGATGTACATTTATCATCCAAAAAAGACATTATCGTAAATTTCCAAGTTGAAAAATTGATTGCCTGTTAACTGCGGAACAATCATTCCTGCCATGCTGTTTTCGTTTTTTTTTTTTACGATAGTTTCAATACACTTTACCTGTACAATTCACGATACAACTATGCACAATAAAAACTTTCTTTCATGGTGAAACAATGATATTCTTCTTTTAGAGAAATTCTGCACCCAAAACATTTGAACCTTTTTGTTAAATCAAAGGATAATGTCACACGTGCAAAGAAACACAACGAGAAAGCAGTGGTTTGTTACTACTAAGAGCAGTGCAAAACACTCGTAGATAGTGCAGCTTTCCAGTATGACACATATTACACTATAACACAAATTAATATAAACACCCTCCACAAGCAGAAGGAACAGGTCTCTTTATCACCAGCTCAAAGTTAGTTTACTCAACATTGCAACACTTTCATAAAACAATGCACGTTCATTTCATTAGATTAAATAACTCGTCATTATACATATATTAACGCTGTTGACTACTCACGCACAAAATACCTAATTACGAACTTCCGCTTTTTTAAAAATCTTTTGTGAAAATCCCAGGTTTTATAGCACGTAACTTTTTATGCGTAACACAGTCATGATATTCGTACATTGTGTATTCCAGCACGTTAATTGTTATCCAAGCTTTGTTATAACTTGAAAATACAATATACCCCATAATATAATATTTTGGCTGGTTCGCATAATTTCTCTACCTGTCTTTCGAGTAAAATTTTTATCGAGTTAACCAAATATTTCGTCGTAGTCAGATAAATGCTTTGGTTTATGTAAAATTCAAGTATTTATTTATTAGTCAATGTTTGTGTATATGTATGTGTGTATAGGTATGCGTATCTATGTACCAATATATGTATGTGTGATCGCATTTTTAAATACAATTTTACACAATTTTGATTGCCCCAATTTATCGACAAAATATGTTAAAAATAAGTTCTCAATAAAAGTCGACGGTTTCCAAGCAATAACCCAAAGTTCAATTTACAAATATATTTAATGAAATAAAGGTTATTACAGATTTTAGCAGGTTTTTCAATTCAAACTTCTGTCATTTCAACCTGTTTCTGTATTTTTGGCGCATTTACTCGAAAGTTAATTTGTCAGTATTCAATAATTCTTGGTAGTTTGACGTGTCAAAATTTTTTTCACCACCGATTTTCTACTTTATTATTAAATGTTAAACGTTTTCATCCTCTGCCAAAACTGCTAGGTGAACATCAAATAATCTCTAAAACAAAATAAATACCTTGACCCTCATACTTGATATGCCCTCTTCGTCAGCAGACCTGCGTTAATCCTGTTAAATAAAATTTTAGAAGAATTTTTGTAACGGTACTTTTTTTAACATTCTTAGCAAAACTCCAAATTATTAATTTAGATGCCCGGTTCTTGAAGATAATATTTGGACTCATATCTCGTATTTTTGATCAAATCTCTGATGCTATAAATGGCATCATGCTGGGATTATCTAGAACAATAGCGCGTGTAATTATGTAACACAGTATGTATGATGTTATTTACCCTGTTACACGAATTTCCTAACATAATTTGCAAGAAATTTAATCCAAACTGACAATTGGATTCAGAAAAATTATCTCCCACTATTAATCACAAGAGAAATTCGATCTTTGCAGTTGTGCATCCACACATATTGCATAAATTACACTTCATCATCTTCAGTCAGCTAGGATTTATTTATATTGTAAAAACTTTGGAGTTGTGCATTTGTGGTACTTATTTCACATAGAATGGTTCACTATCTGCAATTTACATCTTACCAGATACCCTGATGGTTAGAGCCACCATAAACCTCTCTCTCTTCTCGCCTTTTCAATTGATGCATATTCTCAAGGGGTGGCCTTGTCTGTGGGTATACATTATAAAATGATTACGCCTTCCCGCTTTATTGTGACGCCCACAACATTGGAAACATAACATGTCGCAATTAAATTAATACTATTGTTTCAGAGCATGTTAAAAAAATGTAGACTGAAAAATTAGCTTCAATGGTTGTAATCTGTTAAAAATCTTCCACAGTTTACATGCATGATATAGAAAATTCTTCCGCAACGTTAACAATATCTTGGGCGTCACACTGTGGCGATAGGCGAAAACACAGCTTCACGTTTGTGACGTCATTCCCCCTCCTCACCTTCTTTATTCCATCATTTTCTGTCATGATCACGTATCAGAGTTACACAGATTGCCAGCGCGCTGTTCCGTGCAGTTTTTGCATTCTCAGTTTTTAACATCTAATATTTTTTGTTATTAATTACATTAGTTACTCCAATTTTTTTGACCATATAATTTTGACACATGCAATTGCATTATAGTTCATTTTTATAATCTCCTTTCAAGGAGAAGCAACAGTTTGGTAGGGATATTTGCAGTAAGATATTCCAATTAGAAAACACTTCCATAACCTATTGAACGCAGAGTAAACACTTAGCAAATTTTAGATGATTTTGTAAACAGGAATCAGGAGAGCTTCTTTTTTGTTTTACGATACATTAAGTTTTTAAATGCACAAAAGTTCTCAAATCAGTCTATGAGTCATCGCCTGTTCCCTTAGTGGCTTTCAAAATCTTGTTCGATGACATAAAAGATAAAAACCATACATTTGTTAGTACTGTGATATCAGCCTTTCGGAGATTTTTCCCGTAGTGTGTTAGGTTATAGTCACTTCAAGGTTACCTTCATTAAACTACAAAATGGTTAATAAATACCAGAAAAACTTTTAACAAATAAGAAACGACACAAACAGAATAAACAAAGCAAAGGCAAATCGGATCAGAGTTTAATTTGTCTGTTACCTTTACGATTTTGATAACAATATAATCTCAGCATGAACGAATCTTACAGTGGTAAAGCAAGGTATTTTTCGTAGGACATAAGTAACTGTTGGGAATTAGGAATGTTTCACAAACAATAACGAAGGATAGAAACATATGAAAACGTGAGATATTTTATAACAATGCAAGCATGCTGCCCGCCATATGCTAGCGACTAGAGTAAACAAAGTCACGGGCTCTCTACTTACACAACGATGAGCAGGTATTGTTGTAGTTAAATACTTATTGTAGAAGTATAAATGTTGGATGTCGCCGTGGCCATGCGGTCGTGGTCAGAGCTACCCCAGCCGTTGCTCACGCCAGAGGTTCGAAGCATCCTCCGGATATCTCACTCTCGTGTTACAGGCTAACGGCCTCCGGGAGGTGCGAGCGGTGACATATTATTTTCTTATAAACAACCTTCATTAATACAATATAAATTAATTTAATGTCACTTCTGCAACCCTAGTTCGAATCCAAATGGGCCTGGGTTCGATGCCAGGTCGATCCTAGCCACTAAACTTTCTCTCCGTGGTTTTTAAACATTTCAATAGGCAGGGGGTGCTAATAAAAACACTAAAAAAAACTAAAAAAATTACTAAACGGTTTGTGAAAAAAATTTTTGTTTATAAGTGTAAGATGTTTTATACTCTTTCTGTAAAATTAAACATTTTTCTTCAACTAAACAATTTTAATCAACATTATTTTATCAGTGACGTAGTCTCATAAACCCTTCCATTGGTTATAACATGTAATAAATGCTACACTTTATGAAGTCACATTAATATATGCGTATATAATGTTTACAAAATATCATTAAATGTTTTCATAAATTTTGAAAATAAATAAATTTCAATTAAAATTGAAAGTCTTATTTGCACTATTTACATTAAAATGCGAAACAATTTACTTGCATGTAGAATCATCTCCTGTTTTTAAGGCATTCAATACCTATCCCTTCCGGGGTCCACTTACCTTTTAATTATTTTTCGCACCTAGGCCGAGAAGCGCGGCGGCGATAAGGGCTACAATGTCAGGTGCTTCAAGTGGGCTATCGCCAACCAAGCACGAGGCTTTCAACTGCCTTGCAGTGCTCTCATCGTGCAGCGTGTTCCTTTGAGACTTGAAGCTGTGGCCTTATCATCTTATTAGGGGAATTTTTGAATTGTTTTGTATGTGTCTGACGCATATAATTTTAAATACAGTGCTCTGGAAAAGCAGTTTTTAGCTATGTCAGAGTCGCCGAAATGGTCTTGAAAACAATTAACAGGCCTCGGTTGAAGTGTGGTTCTTGTCNGAGGCTTTCAACTGCCTTGCAGTGCTCTCATCGTGCAGCGTGTTCCTTTGAGACTTGAAGCTGTGGCCTTATCATATTATAAGGGGAATTTTTGAGTTGTTTTGTATGTATCTGACGCATATAATTTGAAATACAGTGCTTTGGAAAAGCCGTTTTTAGCTATGTCAGAGTCGCCGAAATGGTCTTGAAAACAATTAACAGGCCTCGGTTGAAGTGTGGTTCTTGTCNGTTTTTAGCTATGTCAGAGTCGCCGAAATGGTCTTGAAAACAATTAACAGGCCTCGGTTGAAGTGTGGTTCTTGTCGTTGCTCAGCCCTTTGCACGAACGTTTAATAGTTTTGCAGGAAAACATTTATTTCAAACAATCTGCAACGTCCAGGAAAGATACACACGCACATGATTCACATCCTTCGATTTGCGGCGAGGCAATAGCTTTCTTACAGCTACAGTATCGCTCTGCAACATGCACCAACTGACAANACATCCTTCGATTTGCGGCGAGGCAATAGCTTTCTTACAGCTACAGTATCGCTCTGCAACATGCACCAACTGACAAGAGGTCCAGCGAACCTAGGTCCAAAGAGGAGGAAGGGGGCACTGTGGTCAGGTGGTCTGACCGCTCAACTCCTAACAAACGTGGCGGTCGTTGCTGTTTGCAGGTGTGTTTTCTCGGGACACTCCAGTTCCCCCCACCGTTACATTCAGTCACTGCTTCGTCTCCACCTCACTTGACTCCCATCGGCGCTGAAGACCTCAGATGGTACACGCAACGCCGCCACAATCTCTCACTCACTTGCCCCCTACTGTAATCTTGACGTTTTCTTCTGTATGGTTTTTGTTCCAAACACATTTTCTGAGTTATAACGTTTTATTTTCTCTGCCTGTGGTTTGTTTATTACGTAGCAGAATAGTGAAATGATGGCGAATGGGTTATGTCGTGTACTGCCGTATTAACTTGCCAATAAACAGCAGTGCTGGTTTAACACATTCGAAAGACCTTGCTGATCTTTGAAGTTGTAAGTGGTTGTCGCAGATAGATAGTCCCTACAGCATCGATGCGGCAAAGTTAGAAGGGAAGACTGAAAGGGAAACATTTCACTCCCCTCAAGCATTACCCGATCAAGCTAAGCAGGTAACATATATAGCATATAGTCGATTCCTAAACTTGTTGTAAACTGCATGCAGACAATTTTTAAATGCTTATCTTAGATGCAAAAGTTTCTTTATGAAATATCCGTTACTTCACTGGAGAGAGTAGGGTAAAGTGGCCACTTTAATGAAAAATTATATTCCAATCGTGTACTGCAAGTAAAACAAAAATATAAAATAACCCTCCATACAAAATAGTTATTGTATAAAAAATGAAAAGCATTATTTATAAGAATTATGAGTTATTATATTTTTTATTGAATTTTCAATATTTGTATACCAAATGGCTTCTTTGCCGCTAGGTTGACCGTAAAGTTGCCACAGACTGAACACTTACGTTCTTCGCATTGATGAGTTTCTCCCCTTTGATACATAATCTACAGCCATCGGATTGGGATATAATTAAATACTAGCAAGACACGGAAACCAATACATACATGTTTCTGCCATTTGCGATCGTTTCGAAAATATATATAGCATTTTATTACTGCTATCTGTTAGAAGCGATGGTGCTATTCCTAGCTTTACTCTTCACATGGAATATTATTACCTCTCTTCTTGCTAACTGCAATCATTGCACTCTCAAGTGGTGAATGTTTTAACCCATTAGTTCACTTGCCACTTTGCCCTCTTGTACACCACTGCACAAAAGCTTGTCTAGGGTAAAACCTACGTAATCTTATAAATTTCATGACACATGATTTCAAAGCGTAATTCATAATTTTGTATTGCGATTGTAGTAAATTATTACAAACCTTATATTTATTGAAATAAAGTAATAGTTTTCATCACTTACCTAACATCAGCCATGAAAAACCACAATAACCTTATAAAACCAATGACTTGTAAGATTACCAGCTCAGATGCTCCCAAAACACTAATATCGTCCCTCTTAACTGTCACAAACCTTCGCCACCAGAATGCAGTACACTCCAGCGAAGTAACAGTTGATGGCGATTTTACTCTCCTCTACTTAGGCATATTATATCCAGACATTTTATTATTAATTGAAACTTTTTTGTTTTAAGCATTTAGTCAGATACTACAGAGTTATGAGCCAACTATGAAATATTATTGACTGGAGAGTGATGATAGCTGACTTCAGCTTTCATTTATCCACGTTGCACTAGTGAATGTACACTACAGTCGTGCAATTATGTTTTAAATTTTAATTCTAGAAGTTTGCCACTTTATAATCACTCATGTTTAATATTTGTCTTTTATTAAACCATGTATGTGGCCATATATTTGGTTCTCAGTTCAATTACTTACCGGGGACTTTTTGATTAGTGGTGTCCCGTTACCTTTATACCAAGGAAGGCGACGACCAACCACCGCAATATCACCCTCTGTAGTAACCATGCTGTTTCAGAGCCACCTCATAGTGTTCGGCGTCTGGGCTGATAACGATATTGCATGAATGCATGTATTAGGTAGCTTATGTATACATACGTTGATATATGTGTGTATGAGAATGTATTCGTTTATGCAAGCTGTACGTATGTATGGATGTATGGATGATTTTGTAGTTGTCTGTTTATTTTGGAAAAACTTACATATTCAGGCTGTATCTCAATAAAATCTACAATCTGAGGTATTTTTTGACGCCATATAAAACAACATCGCTGGTGTGATAATTACACATTATGTAGCCACTTATTATTCTCTCAGTTTTGAAAATATTTTGTAACATTTACAATAAAATTGTATTGAAGGAACAGTTCAAAATCATTGATATAATTTAAATAAGCTAGTGGTTATAATATGAGCGTACAGGGACAATGTATTTAAATGGGGGCTGTATGGCTCTGGCTGATGGTCCGGCGCGATTCGGAAATGCTCGGCAGTCCTTGGCAGATCTGGGGCTTCTATTTCAGCTCCGCTCAGTATTTTCGGTCGTGCCCGATGGAGCTCATCGGTTATACTCACTAATCCTTCGTGCTGTTAATATGATATAACTCGCGTACACTGACGACACTGGAGACAGTGCATCATCCTCAAAAATAAGGTATCTCAGGTTCAAAAGTCGTGTATCTCAATTCTACAGCTTCTAACGGGCGTGGGCACAATTTGGCGGAAATACCCTTTAGTACCCAACTTAAGATACTGTGTAGGCCAAAATGTACTTAGCGTCCTCCCCCCTGGCCAAGAAAACCTTAAAACGGCGTCATGTATCTCTCAGTGCCCTCTTACATAGGAACTTAAAGACGTTATCGGTAATAACTCGGAGAATATTTTTACAGTTGCATATCATGTATTTTTACCGGTGAAATGATCGCACTCTCATATACATCTGTTTCTGGAGCCGGAGTCAATATTACTTTTATAGGCATGAGGTATGCCAAAGAGAAAATTTGTGTTCATCATCCTGTTTTAATTTTTTTTGATTCGGTAGCGTACGTACATGACATTAAGTACCCAACTTAAATTACTCTGTAGGCCAAAAATGTGCTCCGGCTCCCCATCAGGCCCAAAATTATTATTTTATGTTTAATGCGATATTGATACAAGTAATATATTTTGACTAATGGTTTGAATGAATGTTGTTTCGTATGTGCTTGCAGTTCTGTTACTATAAATGATATGAATTCAAATAAGTATAAGTATGTATTTAGTATTTAAAAACTGAAAAGATTGATACCTTGTAATGTATAACTGAATTTCCCTCGTAAAGAGAAAGTGTATGTATGTGATCCTGGAGCATGACCTAACAACTCTCTCTTGGTTTCGTGCTGGCCGTTGGCTGGCTGGGAAAGGCCATACATATTCTCATCTTAGTTGTGCGGGTGAAGTCGGTCGGGTTGGATGTGTTCCTCTGCTCGTATTGTGATTGTTGTTCACTAAATACGAGGGTATCGTTTCAGTCGGTTCTTACGGAAGTCGTCTGCTATTCTATTTTACTGGCCAGGATGGCCTGGTATGGTATAACATCGTTTGACAAACTGCAAACAGCACTCGACGTCTGTTTATAATAACATGTATTTGTGCTGGTTGGTAAGTGCTTATAACTATTTTCTCTTTACCTTTTTTTTTAATTTATTTTCATCATCGTGTAGCAGTGATGTCTCTCTTGCACGACTAATGTTTTAAATGTATGTTGTTTGGTGACAAGCAAAGAAAACCGTCTTTACGTGTCGTGTAATGGGTATCGCAATTTTATTGTATTAATTTTGTGGTTGGTACTTGTGATAATCGTTCTTTCTCATGCTGACGTGCATTCTAACTTTTTACTAAACTTCTTGGTGTGATATTAACATTGATATAACTATAATCGTTTGTAGCTCCATAGGGTTTTTTATAGGTGCGCTTTGGACGTACTTGATAGATGCGCCCTTATTCGTTATCGGGTTGATGATGTCTATGTTTTAAATTTGTTTACTGTATATTAAATGGATCCCAAATTACAGGCAACCATGTCTATACATAACCTTAGGGAAGAGCATATATTTCTCCCTGCTGTCATTTTTTCTGTCGGGGACGATGTCTATGTTACGAATTTGGTACGTGTATCATGAGCAGTTCGGGAATTACAGACAATTATGCTTATAATTATACTTAGAGCACATTTGACTCTACAATAATTTTCATTGTTCGGTTGATGTTAATGTTACGAATTTCGTGACTATCTTAAACGAATCGGGAATTATGATCAACTTGTGCTAATAATTTCCCTTAGGGCATAAATGAACTTGCGATCAAATTCGTTGCCAGGGTTGATACATATGTTACAATTTTTATGAACCTATCTTAAACGGTTCGGAAATTATGGTCAACTATGCTTCTAAGTTCGTATAGAGCATAAATGTAACTGCGGTAATTTTCGTTGCCGGAGGCGGTGTCGATGTTATGAATTTTGGTGTATGTATCTTAAACGGTTCCGGAATTACGGGTAACTATGCGTTTAAGTTCGCTTAGGGCCTAAATGACCTAGTGATAATTTTCGTTGTCGGGGGTTAAGCTTATGTAATGAATTTGGTGCATGTATCTTGAACGATTCGAAAAATATGACAAACTATGCTTAGAAGTACGCATAGGACATGAATGACACTGTGATAATTTTCACTATCGGGGTGGTGTGTGTTATAAATTTTGCAACTGTATCTTAAACAAATCGGAAATTATGACCAACTATTATTATAAGTATGCATAGGTCATAAATCACCATGTTACAATTTTCATTGTCTAGGGTGATTTCTATTTTACGAATATGGCGACTGTATCTTAAACGAATCGTAAATTACGATCAACTACGCTTATAAGTTATCATAGGGCATAAATGAGCCAACGATCAATGTCGTTGGCGGGAGTGATGTCTATGTTATAAATTTGGGCATGAACGCTGTATTCGAATTTAGGAAGTCTAGGAGAAACCTCCCCTCGGTTGGAATGAGAGAGTATGATGAAGGGAAAAATTAGGGGAATGCAAGAGCATGAAGTAAGGAAACACTATGGCCATCGGTACTGGCCGTCAAAAAGACCACCATGGGTACTGACTGCTAAACGGGGGCCGTCCTCTGAGAAAACGGGGGTGCANGTCCTCTGAGAAAACGGGGTTGCAAAAGCATCAGGTAGGGATGTCCGCTAGGATGCAAGAGCATGAAGTAGGGACCACGATTGATGTCGTTAGTCAGGGAAAGANATGATGTCCGCTAGGATGCAAGAGCATGAAGTAGGGACCACGATTGATGTCGTTAGTCAGGGAAAGAACACTGTGAAGAAAGACCAACTGTCGGGAAGGAATGAAAAGCATGAAGTTGGGATGTCGGGTAGTAATGCAAGTGCATGAAGTATCGACATCTGGTAGGAAGGAATGCCAGAGCATGAACCTCCAGAGCGTCTGGTGAAGGGATGCCAGTTAGAAAATGAGAAAACCAAAGTGGAATTATAGAGCACTAAGAGATAAATTTAAGTGCAAAGGGCAGTGAACACGAACATTCTTCAGCCAAGAAGCATGGTTAGCGTTTAGAAGCACTCCGACAAAACCCTTTCGCTTGGAAGAAGGGATTCGCATTTGGGAATACTCGGAGAATGACCCCCACTTGGAATGCTAGAGCATGAAGTAGGGATCAAGATGGCTGTCAGGAATGACTGAACAGGATAGTCGGTGCAGGCTGTCAAAAAATCCTTCGTCATTGTCTGTTGCCGTATATACAGTTGATTTCATGTATTAAATTAATTATTTTATCATTATTTTTAAGTCGAAAAGAATTTTCTTAGCTTTAAATTCATCTGCTATGTGTATGTATGACTAGTCATTCAACGCATTATATTTATTTGCTCAAAGTTCATTTTGATTATAGAATACAACGACCAGCCTGAGCTTCACGCTTCAAATATAATCATTTTATTCAAACTTTTACCAGTTATATGCTTAAAGATGTCGTTTAAATTTCTTCATCTTTGATTTCTTGAATTGCGGGTCCTAAATGTCATTTCTAGAAAATTGTCCTTATGTTTACACGACGCTCCAAATATTAGATTCACTTTCAAAGCATTTACATCTTTATGTATTAATAATTCCCTACAAAGACATAATATTTTTTATTATATAAATAATAGCTCTTTTTTTTTTGTAATGCTAAAACTTATTTTGTGTTTTGCAATTTCTTTATTATATTTTTCATAACTTTGTATTCTTGACTTAAAAGCATTTGACTACATTTCAATTTTCTTTTTCTAAATTATTGTATTGCACACATTGTCTTTAAATTTATTAATTGGCGTATTAGATCTTTCAAATTCTTAATTACATTATCTCTCTGACTTATAATATATAATCTTAAAAAATCATATTCTGCTGATAATCGATTTTTTTTATTTTATTGTTACAAGATGCCTGAGGGAGGTATCTGATTTCGTGGGGAATAAAATTTTTATTAAATCAATTACTAATTTTTTTTATATATGACACAGCTATTGCATTAACAACACTTAACTGTCTATGTCCAATATAACTTATGTATTTATTTTAATGTCTATCTCAATTCTTAATATAGTTCTCTACAAAATCTCTTTTTGTTAGTCACTTCATTCTCACACCTTATTTACACATATTCAATCTGTCTTTTGCCATCATTCTTATCATATTACACTCGCGCTTCCTATTCAATAGTTCGGCGCTTCAGTCTTACTCTCCACTGTACCAATGCTCGCAGTCCGCAGACTTCACTCTCGCTGGTCACTCTCAAGGCCACTCGACTATTTGCTGGTTCTTTCTACACCGGTCGCTTAAGGTCGTAGAACCCTACCACGTCCCTCTTCACTTAACACCCACCCTCGACCACCCATTGCAAACCTCAGGACAGTCGGCTCGGAGACTCCCGTGGCTAAGTAGCCTCGCTGGCCCAATCTAGGAGGTTCCCCGTACCACCAGTCTAGTTAAGAGATGCTAGGGCAATGACCAGAACATTCTTTTGTAGAAAATCCCAGAAATTAATTCTGCTGACGGTTAGGAGCACAAAGTTTTGATATGCTTATCTGGTA
Source organism: Clitarchus hookeri (assembly GCA_002778355.1). Classification (NCBI taxonomy): domain Eukaryota; kingdom Metazoa; phylum Arthropoda; class Insecta; order Phasmatodea; family Phasmatidae; genus Clitarchus; species Clitarchus hookeri. Next base: position 70,212 of record NQII01008259.1, read on the forward strand.
CACGCGGCAGCTTGCCTTTTAAATCGCTGTGTACTTCTCGCTTTGTCACTGTACCGTTGGTAAACTCTTTCACTTGCTCGAGCGGGACAACCCAAGTAAAGCAATGCAGACCAGCAACATGAAGCAATACATAGCTATGCTTAAGATCTGAATTCAGAATATGAAGAAAAAAAAATTAATTATACGGAAAACGATATTTTTGCAAATTGTTTCCTTCCAATAAATACATTGGAAACAATTATATCCCCATTTGATTTTGATTTTTACTTTGTATATGTTTGATAATACTTTTTTTAACTAACCTTTTTTCCTTTAATGTATAGTTCGTAAAGTTATTGTATACAGTCACTTTGGATTTATTTACTTCTCTCCATCAACTCCTCTCTCACCTCCATTTTTCCTCTTTTACTTATAAACTTTTTTCTTATATTTCTTTAAAAAGTTGAATGACTTTTGTTTATTATTATTAATTCAAATGGTTTTAATCAAATATTTTTATTTTATTAATTTTTTACCATTAATCCAGTATAAAAAAAATTTTTCTACTCAAGCAGTTGAATAAAAAAAATGAGTGAAATGAACTGAATGAACTTGAAATTTACGAGAATTATAAAGTCTCATGTTTTCACATCTTTACTACAAACTATGGCAAAAAAATATCCTGTATTTGAAATTATTTTTACAAATATATGTAAATGAGAAATGTGAGATAAATATTGAAAAGTAAGTTTGAAGCTTTAGATTTAATAATCAGTTAATGTTATTTGAAAAATAAAAAATAATTGGAAAATGGTACGAAAAAACACGATATTGAATTTTCTTTGATATATAATTTATTTGGATAATGTTACATTAAGGATTATTTATTTTCTCTTTTATATTTAAATCAAATTTTTATGGAATAGCAATAAAAGTAATTTTTTGGTTGAAATATTTTTTTTTGATTTATATTATTTCACTTTGTGTTGACTGACATAAAGATTTTTGGAATATCTAGATTTGTTGATATTTTGTCTAAATTTGTGGAATATTGCTGTTAAAAGAATGCTCAAAGTGTGATTCAAAATGTAATGGTCAGTGGTCCAGCTTCCTCATATTATATACTGAGAGACAAAAGTTATTAAAATTGTATCAATTAAACGCATTGGGAGTTAGTGGGGATGAATAGAACGCCACCATAGAAGAACCCACTGTAGGATATGAATACTACAACATGACAACATTATTGTCTTGTAAACAACAAAAACTTCAACTTAAATAGTATACAGTAGTTCTACAAAAAGAAAGCTGATTGCGTGATTCAGTTGTGTTCGAGTTGTGAATGAAAGAACTGTATTTTATTTTTACGCATTACATAATATCGTAATTCTGTTATACACAAATGTTAAATATGAATAAATTACTGAAAAGTAATTGTACCGTCTCTTAAAAATGCAGATATTAACGCGAGCTTATAGTGATATGTATGCTGTGATTTATGACGTGGGCAACACTATAGGAAATTGTGTAAAACTAGTAGATATTATAGCCACTTATAAAGGACCTGGTTATCCATCCACATCCGTGTACGTGCTTCTTGTTTCTCATTCGTAATAGGTGGGAGAGCTATAATATCGAAGTGAGCCATATGAAGCGCCCTTACGAAAATAATTGAAATGTATTNGTAATAGGTGGGAGAGCTATAATATCGAAGTGAGCCATATGAAGCGCCCTTACGAAAATAATTGAAATGTATTTAACGCTTGTTCGCATGGAGATGTGATTTAATGTATCTATTATCACGATGCAACGAAGTCCACACAAATATTTTTCTGTCTTGCTTTGAATGAATAGCAATTTCTGGGTCATCGTGATTTTAATTATCACTCCCAAAAATTATTGAAAAACAATAAGACCTTTACACCATAAAATTTATATTCTAATAAAAAAAGGTCCATAACTTCAACAAAATTAGAAAAAAATTATTTGAGCTAACGTTATGTAACATAAATAATTGTACCACATAAAGAGGTCCCAGAAGATATAATATATATTACTTCATACTTCAATCTGTATTTACTGCGAAAAGTTCTTACACATTTTATTAGAATTTAGTTGATATTTCCAACAGTTACATATTACCTGAAACAAATCAACGCCCGTTAATTATTAACGCATAATTTTAAGACCTGGATAGTTTTCACGCTACAGAGAGCTTCTTATGACAGAATACCCACACACCTGTATTAAAGTTATGACTAAAATTTAGGAATTGCTCTATTTTCGATAAATATTAATAGAATCTATTAAATAAAAAATGGATACCTAGGTGTACACTTAAAAAAAATATCATTTGGAAATCGAGTGACTTAACGAGCATGGTAAACTGCGCTGTATTTTCGCACGAATGCTGGTGAATTTTTGCAATGTATTTTGTTGATGAATTTGTTTCCAGTTTCTCTAAAATACCCTCCCTCCACACTCATAGGGGCGCTCAAGCCGCTGATGAGACACGAAATCATGCACAAAAACGCGCGATGTAACAGGGGATTTCCCGTTTTCTCTCTCTAGGAACTGCTGACAGCTAACTTGAATATAGCTGGACAGGAGTTTAATTCGCAAGGCAGAGAGTCAGTTGTTCGCAGTCGTTCAGAGGCAGTTGTTCTGGGCAATTGAATATGCGCTTTTGGGGGAATCATCAGTCAGGCAGACATATCGCACGCAGAGAGGCGGCAGTCGGGTGAGGCAGACGAGGCCGGGCTCGGATCCCGGCAGAGACAATTATCGCCAGCCGAGACGGGAGTTTTTCGGCGGCACAGCCGCGAGACGAGTTAGGCCGAGATGGGAGGCGAAGGAGACACGGGAGTAGGCAGTCGTGTGACAGGAACAGTGCCGAGAAATTGAGTAAATTCCCGGAAACGAGTGGCAGCCCCATGCCGAGAGGCGCCATTCCCCGAGAAGACGTAGTCGTGCGCCGGATGGTGACGAGGCCAGCAGTCAGTCAGTCAGTATGTCAATAGTGACGTCGCCAGGGAGAGAACCTAGGAACAGCATAGAGACTTTAAGTGCAGATTTCCGAGACAAACCAAGTAGAAGTGTCGAGCACTAATGATTATATTCCCGAAATAGTAATGGTAGGTGCCGATGTGGGGGAGTCAGAAACGCAAGCCGGATCGTTGCGGACGTCGACACAGACGAGGAGACACGCTCTCCTACGAGTAACGCCAGCCAAGGTCGCAGACACACTCAAAGTCCCCGGGAAACCATCCTGGAATTCCAAGACAGTCAGTCAAAGCCGAAGGAAGAAGCCAACCGAGTACTGCACGCCAACGAGAGCCAATCCGAGGGCCTAAATAAGGGCCACACAACTCGCTAGACCTCACTACCAACGAAGACAACTCACCAAAAGCCGCAGTCACAGATAAGTAGAAATGTCTCCCGCCAAAAAACCTTCCCCGATGCATAGCATTCCGCCCACAAGCCCTTCAGGCCTACGACTTGTAGAGGGGCTCAGTCTCGCCAGTGTGTGTAAATACCTATGTTACCTTCAGACAAATAAAATACTGGTGTGTTAACAAATCGAGAAAACGAGTATTTGTTTACCCCTAACGCAACAACAACAGGTGCCCTTAGTCTGCACCAAAGTATAGTAACTCAGTACCCTACTAGCCATCATCCTGTATTTCTCAGGTGGCCTAGTAGCACAAGTTAGTTTATTTAGTCACTTGGAGATCTCACAGTAAACAATTACAAATGTAAGTTAATATTTGAACCAAAGCTACACTTACAAACATTGGTAACTCTCGATACTAAAACAAAAATATTCGAAAAAAGTATGCAAAGTAAGTATATTTTTTACACTGTCGCTTCAACCTCTGCACATCGAACCAGAAAAAAAAAATTAATGTGAACTGAAACCAACACTATTCTTGTTTATATGAACAAAAACCTTTCCAATGATCTTGACANGAAAAAAGTATGCAAAGTAAGTATATTTTTTACACTGTCACTTCAACCTCTGCACATCGAACCAGAAAAAAAAAAATTAATGTGAACTGAAACCAACACTATTCTTGTTTATATGAACAAAAACCTTTCCAATGATCTTGACNAAAAAAAAAATTAATGTGAACTGAAACCAACACTATTCTTGTTTATATGAACAAAAACCTTTCCAATGATCTTGACAATTCGGCACAGCCATCGCACTATTATTTATGTGTGGCATAGTCAATTTTTTCATGGTATTGTGTTTATAGTATATACTATCTACCAAAGGAAGTTCACGTTAGCTAAAATTGCCCATCGGCATAATGTAGGGATGTACTGTACTTCTCTTGGAACAAGTGAGACGAACTATTAATAATTTATTAAGAGTGAAATTAAGGAAACAGTGGTGCAATCCGTTGGTCTGTTTTCTCCCCACTCCCCGCCAGACTATCAATCAGCCCCGGTGACTTAAGCGAGTTTTGACGTGCCAGCCTGCTCCCGGAAGTTGTTATCTTTAGCTTATCAGTTTTGGCGGATGAACATCCTTTGATTATTTAACATTGTTCTTATGGGTAATCGCTGAGGTCCCGTCGCGGCAAGCGCCTAGTCTTACTGAGCGCCGCCGACGAATGCGTTTAGTAGTATGAGAGGCGTGTTCGGGAGCAGTGCATTAATAAAGACTTAAGAAATTCCATTAGTTTTCACAGCGCCATGAGCCGAGCACGTTGCCATAAGAGGAGATATGATTCAAGACCTGTTTTCAGGAATATCGGTTCTTTTGATTGCGACGTGTTAGGCCACGCTTCATTGACAGCTCATACCTGACGGCGATTAACGCCTTCCAGAAGGTCGGGAAATTTCACCCGTTTATAACAACGTCTTGATGTTGAATTGAGACACCACTGGGTGTACTTAAATGCAGAGTAATATATGGAATATTAGTGAAGGTATAAATACTCTCCTTCAGTTCACGGAAGTGTGTTTCTGAAAGTTCGTGAACGCCGAGGGCTGGCAAATGTAATGGCGACTCGGAGTGCGGATATTAGAAGCACGGAGATAACGACCTGTGTGACCAAGGTGACTTCAGGGAGTGATCATGTGCGTGAGTCTTTGATACATCAAAACCTTGGAACGGGTTTGGGAGTTCATGACAGAGTTATATAACTGGTGCACTCTTGTTGATATAAAGTATTTTACTTCATAGATTTTGTTAATATGACTAAATTAGGTTATGATGTAATTCCTTTATGTACTAGGATATTAAATAGTTATATGTTTTTTGTGTGCGCAGAGGAGTGTAATAAAATGTATTATTGTACATTGTGAACGAAACGGCTGTATATTTTAATAATGTAAATTAATTAAGAAAAAAATTTCCCTTTTTTTTTTTTTTAAGATTTCTATCTATCCTCGAACCTGACCAGGCCTACACAAGTTACAATTACTTAAAATAATGCAGACTAAGAAGCAGTGCAAAAAATGTTTAAAAAGTTATGTTACTTAAAGAGGGAGTTGNAATTACTTAAAATAATGCAGACTAAGAAGCAGTGCAAAAAATGTTTAAAAAGTTATGTTACTTAAAGAGGGAGTTCGAAGAGGATTTAGATTCGAATGTAGGTAATTAATTTTTATGAAATGGAGCCTGTAGTCCCACCCCTTTTCCACATTTCCGCATACAATATTTACTTAGACATATGTATCTAAGAGCATAAATGTATATATATAAATTAACTTCCTATACATTGAATAATCTGTATTTGAACCTGTACATATATTACCATAATAAAAATATTCTTGTATTGAAACGCTTGAGGCCACTGAAAACGGACGAACTCTTGACTACCTATGAGGATACTGTTACAACAATACCACCTCTCATTAGTGACATATTTTTCACACGTTATTGCGAAATCGTATTTTTTGCTTCCTCTGGATTTGCGAAGAGCTGCCTAAAGAACAGGAGCCAACACTATTTCTTGTTAATGATTTATACATAATNAATTACTTAAAATAATGCAGACTAAGAAGCAGTGCAAAAAATGTTTAAAAAGTTATGTTACTTAAAGAGGGAGTTGGAAGAGGATTTAGATTCGAATGTAGGTAATTAATTTTTATGAAATGGAGCCTGTAGTCCCACCCCTTTTCCACATTTCCGCATACAATATTTACTTAGACATATGTACCTAAGAGCATAAATGTATATATAAAAATTAACTTCCTATACATTGAATAATCTGTATTTGAACCTGTACATATATTACCATAATAAAAATATTCTTGTATTGAAACGCTTGAGGCCACTGAAAACGGACGAACTCTTGACTACCTATGATGATACTGTTACAACATTACCACCTCTCATTAGTGACATATTTTTCACAAGTTATTGCGAAATCGTATTTTTGGCTTCCTCTGGATTTGCGAAGAGCTGCCTAAAGAACAGGAGCCAACACTATTTCTTGTTAATGATTTATACATAATACACGCTACGTATGCATTTATAAAGAAGAAGTTATTACGGGACGCAGGATTCCGTAATATACATTTATAACTATAGATGTAGGCAAATCTTTCTTGGTTTTGTATAATTAATAGTTTAGGCATAACTGAATATTTAATTTTGGAATATGAAGGTGCAGATATTGAAATATATAAAACCCCGCTTAATACTAAATTGTTCATAATTTTTTTCTTGTAACAAATATTCCCTTAAAAATTTCAGCGTCTCTACTTTAAAATAATAATTTTTAATTTTAANAAAATTGTTTATAATTTTTTTCTTGTAACAAATATTCCCTTAAAAATTTCAGCGTCTCTACTTTAAAATATTAATTTTTAATTTTAATTAAAATGAACTATAATACCTTTTTTTAGTTTAACCATCATTTTGAGTTATTTAGTATTATAGCATACTATTGGTAAGACTTTCAATTATTGTTAACATATTTGAGCTAATAATTTAATTATTAATATTAATTACGTGTTTCTGAAATACACTGAAGAGCCAAAACAACTGGTATATGCGGGCGTATGCAAATAACAGAGGTATGGAACCAATCAGAGTAAAGCGATGCGGTCGGCAGCTAGATCGTCTACTACTGCTACAATGGTAGGTTATCGAGATTTAAGTGAGTTCGAACGAGGTGTTACAGACGGCGCATGAGAGATGTGACATAGCATCTCCGAGTTAGCGATAACATTTGGATGTTCGCGTACGACCGTTTCACGAGTGTACCGTGAATATCGGGAATCCGGTAAAACATCATATCTTCGACATCGCTGCGGCCGGAAAAATATCGTGGAAGAACGGGACATGACTGACGAGAATCATTAAACGTGACAGACATGCAACACTTTCTCAAATTGGCGCAGATTGGACTTGTGGACTGTCCTCCAGGATTCATGGTGTGAACTGCCTCCTGCATACCTTCAGACATAATTTGAGTCACGTCGTCTTGCGGCTCTTCTGGGTGCTCAAGGGGCCCTACACGATATTAGGCAGGTGCAATAGTTTTTTTTTACTATTTAGTGTATATTTACATAACAGAATATTTTGTTTTCTTCTATGCGTATATTTTTATGAAATTTATTGAGTCACTAAGTTTCTCAGAGAAAATATACTTGTAAATATGAAGTCCATCCCTGCTGATTCAGTGACTAAGACAATGCTACAGAATTGCAGGTGCGACAGTTTGCTAACCACTATTCATAGAAATTTACGTTCTTTGGCACAATATCTAAACATTACGTTATTCCACATTATGAAATAAAATCATTAAACAAATAAATATTTTTTGATGTTTATAAAGACTCGTTAAATCTACATGTTTAATTTATGTATTCAATAAATTCAAAAAACCAAACTTGTATAATTGTAGCATTTNATTTTTTGATGATTATAAAGGCTCGTTAAATCTACATGTTTAATTTATGTATTCAAAAAACCAAACTTGTATAATTGTAGTATTTATGACATGAGAAAATACTTGAGGGTACAATAATTCAGTGATAAAATAAAATACTAATTGAAAAAAAAGTTTATTTTAAGATCAGTTTCATTTCCAAAGATATAAACCATAAATAAATTATAAAAAAAAAATCAATTAAACGAAATTACACACAAAGCAAAGCAAATGTTATTTCTTATGTCCATACAAGATTTAAAATAAGGCGAGTGCTTCTAGCAAATACTGTAGTTATATCAAAAACCTAAATTTTATACGCAACAAGTATTTTGTTCTGATTCCTTTTTTTCAGATATTTTGTGAACAATGACATTAATGTGCGTGTTAAATATAAAAACGTACAAACAAACAACGACAAAGAATGACATAATTCAATAAAGTTTGCAAAGGAGATGTAGTTATCTAATATATGTATTTACGTTGATACCTGCCCAGCGCTATGGTTTATAAGTAGGTATTGATTCTGCTCTCTGCATAAGGTGCCAGCAATTGATGTTAGCCCTCAGTGTTAGGGCGTAGGAATATGTTGATGCTACTATCCTAGGTCCAATTTACCAAATAAATTCACCTTCTTTGCGAGTTAACATATGTCAGTTTTATTTTTTCTTAACTGGTTAACTTCTACATGAACACACGAGACAACTCTCCCCTCCCCCTAGCTATGTAGGCTACGTAAGGCTTGACCCAGAGATTTGCGTCGTGGGGAGCAAGGTTTGTCACACTTCCTGTATGTCTCTACTTAGCTTGTCTCGAGGCGATGGTCCATCTTCCAGCTGGTGACCTCGGCACCGCTCCGGCACTTGGTGGACGTCTCGACGCCTGGGCTGCGACTGTTCCCTGCCGACCGGCGTTGGCGTCTCGACGTCTTCTCCCGAACTCGTTCCTCCCGGCCCCAATCCGCACACCTCACTCGACGACGGCCGACTGCCTCGTTCCTTCCTTTCCCTCGTGTTTTTGTAAGCTCGTTCGCCATATTAAACTCGCATCATCTCTGCACGTGGCTAGGAGGACAGCTGCATCCTCTGGGTCGTAAAACACGTATTCGGCGCTCCAGCGGACTTGGGTCCGGCGTCGTCCCACGATTCTGGCCCCGACGTTTATTGTTCCGCTCTGCACGTGCTGGAACCCTTGGTGGTCCCTTGGTCGGAGCACGTGTTTCTTCCGCTGCCTCCGGATATTGTGTCGCTATTATTCCCGCACGCTCACCAAAGGCTCTCATAATTTATTGCGGTAGCTGGCTAGGGAGAGACGCCGCTGCTGGTGTGAGCTTGCGTGCCCTTAAAGCTGCGAGACGCAGCTGCTACGCCACATGTTCATTCCCCCTCGGAATCCTGGCGTCACTCTCCTAGGACGCTCGCCAAACCCTTAATATTTATTGCGGTAGCCAGCCTGCGAGTCTCGACAGAGAGTGTCTTCTGACGAAAACATATCTTTCGGGACGCGAGACGCGTCAACGTATATAATTAACGTGGTGAATTTTCAGAGAATTGGGTCATCGTGTAAATGATCACAGCTAGGAATAATGATATATATAGAAATATCTTAAACATTTAAGTATATTAATATCTCTTAAAGCACAAACTGTGTGTAAGGAGGTCAGAAACTTCGTGGCGTGTATATTCATAAGACAATCCTGGAGAGGTTATAATTTATCACACACTCTTGTATGATCCATTACAGAACGTGAGTTTTCGTCTCATCATAAACACACCACAAGCTAATAAATTGAAAAACACAGCTATATATGTTGCCGTATTTTCGAAACGAAAATAAACACTTCTGTCTTACAGTGATTATAAACACAAGAAAAAAATAGCTCCACTTTTTTGGAACGAAATTGTAGAATATTTTTTTTTGTAATCAATGCAGCAAATAAATTTAAATTAGGTTTTTTTAGGTCAAACCATTATAAGCGCTTAGCTCTTTAATTACCGAGAGTAAATGAATTTCAAATTTACACACATCGTTAAATGTACTGGAAAATAATATTTTATTTCGTCTTTAGAATGACTGAAACTATAATATTATAATTTTGTAAAATAAACATTATGTAACTTGGATTGTATGAATAAATGTAATATACAATGCTTCATTAATTATAAGCAAATAAATATAGCATACATCAGCGGCCTGAACAACAAATACTTAGTGATCTACTTGTGGGCAGCTGTAAAAAATTGAATATCATAAAGCCAAAATAAATTACTTGTATCAATATCGCATTAAATAAAAAATATTAATTTTGAAGATCATGTTCTCCGAGTTATTACCGATAACGTCTTTAAGTTCCTATTAAATGTTGAAGATTCTTTAATNATTTCATAAAGCCAAAATATATTACTTGTATCAATATCGCATTAAATACAAAATAATCATTTTGAAGATCATGTTTGCCCAGTTATTACCGATAACGTCTTTAAGTTCCTATTAAATGTTGAAGATTCTTTAATCATCTGTAACAAAAATTAACGAAATTTGTCTAGCACATGAAGGTAAATTTTATAGAATACGATAGATACTTGGGAGGAGGAAACTCGTATACGACACGCATGTACATAAAACATTAACACATGGAGCTGTTCTCCGAAGAGTTTAGTTCCCACATATAACTGAGCGACATCATTTTCCCAAATTCTGTTGTCATCGAGCGCCAGTGCTGTTATTGAACTTTATTGATTATACTGTTACCAATGTCGAGGGTGCGTATCATCACTCTTTCACATCGTATAAAGAGAAGGTTTTTGAAACTAGGGGTTTCAAATGCCCCGACCACAACTTACCAAATTATGTTGTCATTCATATTTTCGCTTGAAGCACTGTCACCGTCCTGCAACAAGTGAGTCGTTGTTGAGTAAGGGAAATGGAAGAAATACAAAATTAGAAAAAAAAATTTCCTTTATAGTGCAACAGAAAATAGTGAAAACAAAACCAACAGATATTTTCCAAGTGGCAAATAACATTGAATATAAGATATTTTTAATAGATAAATCGATTAAAAATAATTAATATGTTCTTTCCTAAAATAAACAAATTATATAGTAATGCATTATTGTGGTTTGCGTCAGCAGAAATCACGTTATTTAAAATAATGTAAATTGACAAAAAAAACATTAAATAAAAAATACTTCATCTGTTCTAAAATTTTCTTATAAAAGTTAAATTTTGGTAAAATGATATAACTTTATTTGGCCATATGAGATGTATCTTTTCCCCGTCATTAAAATAAGGCGTTTAAATTTACGTAACATTTGCTTCCAATATNAAAGTTAAATTTTGGTAAAATGATATAACTTTATTTGGCCATATGAGATGTAACTTTTCCCCGTCATTAAAATAAGGCGTTTAAATTTACGTAACATTTGCTTCCAATGTCGTCGCTGTTTTATAAATGTCCTCTTACACAATGGTCGCGAACAAACGTGTAAGTTATATCTCAGAACGAAATTTCCAAAACACGTCAAATTTTGACAGGATATGGAAAATGAACTCTACATGACGTTATCGTCACGACATCCTTGAATATTTCTTACAGCTATATTTCCTTAAGCGATATCGTGTACCCCCTTCCTTAGATAACAGTGGTTAGCCAGTGACGAACATGCCAGAAAACTGATAACAAACCTGTATATGAGGACAAGTATTTTCTGCCAGATGCATCCACTTCTTCAACACCTGTTCAGACGCAACAAGGCATCTCCGCAGTAAACAAAGGTAAATAGCTCACTACTTGCATTCGTAAGTTAGCTTGACAGCATTCAGTTGTAAACCTAACGTACAAAATTAGTTACTCTGATCGCAATATTGTTTCTTTTGAATATTTTGCCAATTTAACGTACTTGCTATGAGTTAGTCGTCTAGAGATAGTTTTGAGGAATTGAATCTAGCATCTAACGTAATCACACTGACCACACTTATATAGTTTGATTTAAATGTCAAGTCACAGGTAAATAAAACGTATTACTTACATCGGGTACACAGGCGATGGAGATAGTTGTATTTTTTTTTTCGATTATTCCAGAGCGCAGAACTGTATCCACAAAAATGGCCGATGTAGAGTGTATAACGAGACAACAATTGCACTGAGTGTCCCTTTAAAATGGGAATGTTGGGATTGTTTGGATTTATATTTGGACAAGAAATGGGAATGCTGAGAATTCAGTGGAATTGCATCAACTAATGTTTTATGTCGGGAATTTTATATCTTAATTTGTCTAATGTTAGAAAATTATTAATATATATGATGAAATGTGATATTGTTTAACAAATTGAAAATGAATCTAATAAGGCTCTGAACTCAGAATACTAAAGCCAGTATTCATCACAGCATATTAATATATGCATTATTCATTATCAGAATAATATGCAGTTCAACAAATATAAAGAATCGCAAATTTTCGGGAAAATGCCAAAAATATATGAGAATAGTATTTATTGGCTTACAGAAAAATTCGAAATATTGTCACATGATGGTTTCTTTACTTTTATTTATTATTATTTTTTACTCAAACGAAAGAATTTTGATGAATCCCTTTTAGTCGGCTTGGGTGCTATGCGAACCAAGATGTTTGTTACTATTTACTGCCACTATTGAGATTTTTTTTAATGGATATTTTTTTTCCAAATGTTTATTAATGTAAATTATTTTGATAATTTTTACATTTAACTATCCTAGCATTTCCTTGTTTCGCACAGTCCCTTTTACTAGAATTTGTAAGTAACTTTATCCTTCGGAAACCTATGTATGAACACACCATTAGCCTGCCTTAACAAAATATTTATAATGTGTTTGCTTGGTTTTACACAGTGGAAGTAAATTATATCTGTTCGAGTAAGTTACTTAATTGATAAGAACAGATGTTTACAAAATCTCATTTTAACAAAAATTTGTTTTCATAGGAATATTTTTTTATTTTACTGCAGACAGTTATATCAGCAAATTAAATTTACACTCTCTATGCAAGTACATATTTCCGACCCTAGATTTTAGTCACTTTGCTCGAAAACGCGAATACATCCTTCTCTCGTCAATCAAGTAGGATACAGTCGACAAACTTGAGAGTTCTATTCTTACTTTTTTATTTATAATTGGCTGAAGTTTGTTATCTGAATTATATTACAAAGACAATTTATTTGCCAGATATATTTAATTGGGAAACTTGCTCACTTAACTGACAAAATTAGTTGAGTTAATAGTGTCTATGGTAGGAGGGATAAACATTTTTGTCTCCTTCGTGGCCATCTCTTATTAGGGAACGCATGATAACTGCACAAAATCAATGACACAAGTTGATATTCGCAATCATGTTTCACTTAATATTGGGTCTCATGTACCGTGCCGATGTACCCATTTCCCATTAAAACATATACGTTATGCGAATTTTGTTGTATTACCAAGTAGTTCATGGATTTATGTAATAAGGCAATTTTCTCACTTTTACCTTTTTGTATACAAGACTCAGAAAAAAATAAAAAGCGATGTTATTTGGACCAAAAAAGCGTAAATAGCAAAAATTTCCATCATTACGCGTTCAAAACAGGTTATTACAAGTAAAATTATATTATTATAAATTAATGAAGAATATTTCTTTTACTTTGTACTGTGTACAAGGTTGGTACTCGAAAGTGTTACCAACGTTTGCAACACAAAAAATCATTTGGACAAAATTGTGAGATACTCGTACTTCGAACGGTAACATAGTGCAAGTAATTAACTTTCGTAACTTATTCTTTTTGACATTGAATCTTGAATAGAATATAAATTCTACAAAGAAAACAAGTCAGTGCAAATATCTATTCGTGATCTCCAAATTTCATATTCCTATGCATCAAAATATTGGAAACGTTAAAAAACAACAATATTTATATTTTGAATTATGCAACTTAATTTTCTGATTATCTTACAGCGCAGTTATTCTGCAAATTACAAGTAATGTAACGTGAGACTTGAAAGGGTTACAATTACGACGACACAGACTGTCGTTATTTGTTTATTTACGTAGTTGGGATTCCAAATTCAATCGATCTTTCGTTTACTTCGGTAAGTTAATTGAAACGGTATTTGCACCATTTGTGTTAGTTCTGCCTGCACCCATTAGCAATTTTGTCAAGAATTTGAAACAGAATTTGCAATAAACTTGCGCATTAAGTAGTGCCAGAATATAATTTAGACGTAGAAAGAATGAAAAGAAGTTTTTCTTTCTGGGAACCAGATTTGTCGCTTGTTACCAGATTATCATTGGAATATGTGAATATTGGAACTGCCAGAGAAAATTGTCACTCAAAATAAATGTATGCTACACTACCCTCAAGACCATTACCGAACTTTCGTGGCCCATGATATAATCCATATTCCCAGTATACGGAATTCTTATCTCATACCAAGTCAGTACGTTATATTTTATTTTCATAATTTCAAATATATTTCCTACAACAATACTGAAAATTTTTGCAGAGTAATGGCCCATGTTATACGAGTTGGAAAGGAACGTTACTTTTCAAATAAATAATACATTCCAGTTCTTTTAATGATTTCAATGATTCTTCATGCATGTATCCATCTGGTTGGTCGAGCGTATTGCTGTTCATTACTGGTACAAGTTTTCTGTCACACTGAGGCAAACCAGTTTGTATTTTAAGAGCTCCATAATGGCGTCTTTGGTATGTTATTACAATCATAAATATATATTACTTATCTGCTGTGTCTCGACTTGGTGGATATAACTTTTTGAGCTTGAATAATTGCTGGCACGAATTTTATCTACATGAGCGAGACATTTAATTTATTAAGGTTNCATGAGCGCGACATTTAATTTATTATGGCTACCGTCGATCCAATTGAGAAATAAGAAAATTTTATCTCATAAAAAGTTGTTAGCATAATAGGACATAACAATAAAACGTTTTTCTCAGGACGATGGCTTGTCATCGTTCGTAAAGAGTTGTACAACAGGTCTATGTTAGTTGTTCCGTGTGTATATGTTTGTTGCAGATGAAGACCGCCGTTTTCTTTTGCGTCTGCCTCTTCGCCACTCTGATGATGTGTGAAGCCAAACTGCTATGCCTTACCGGAGTTACAAATGTGACTACTGGAGCACTCAACAGTAATCTTATAGCACCTCTGATAGGGCCTGGAGGAATCGTAACTAATCTACTGTCTCTCATTGGCGTGCAACTCAATGTCACAACTTGCATATTATAATAGGCAACGAGACATGGCTGTGGCTTTGCAAATGTAATAACACTGTCTGTACAAGTCTGTATCATTTCTGAATAAAAACAATTATTATTCAAAATAGTGTTGTATTAGCAAAAATTCGTACAAAGGTAAAACAAATCACAGCATTGCCCAAATAATACTAAATGAGTGATTTTCAATCCCTTAATTATTATAACAATTAACATTATATGAACGAGGTACATTAAAGGTAGGTTATTGTATTATAACACGCCGGGNATTTTCAACCCCTTAATTATTATAACAATTCACATTATATGAACGAGGTACATTAAAGGTAGGTTATTGTATTATAACACGCCGGGTAATGTACCGTTTCATAACAACACAACTATAACAGTCAAATAATAACAGAGCTTCACAACTTCACTTTTGTGGAGCAACCTACTTTAAAATAAGTGTTCATATATTTATGTCGTTTCATATATCTCTACATATTCATGCATCCATCCCTAACATACACATCTATTTTCATACATATTACAAACATACAGACAAGTACCTATATACATAAATGTATACATAGATAAGTGTATAGATATATGTTTATAATATGTCCATTTTTAGAACATCAAACACCAAAAATTGGTATT